>JAOTRN010000026.1:11871065-11882170 GCA_028566695.1 Bagroides melapterus | reverse complement strand
CTATGTAGCTCTGTTTTGTTCTATGTAGCTCTGTTTTGTTTTATATAGCTCTGTTTTGTTCTATGTAGCTCTGTTTTGTTCTATGTAGCTCTATGTTGCACCATGGTCCTGGAGGAATGTTGTTTCATTTCACTATGTACTGTGTCAGTTATATATGGTTGACATGACAATAAAACCTTGACGTGGAACTAGCTTGGGCCATCATTAAGAAGTTAAAAAAAAAGCCCTATTCAGACTGGATTAGATTTTCAGTTGGCCATAGAATAATTCCAGGCCACGTCTGAGTATTTCTCCATCTTTCCACTGAAAAGACTGAATACAGACCTGCTGTGTTTTGCCTAACTCTTCAGTCTGGATAGATGTTGATTATTTGAAGAAAGAAAGAAAAAATTTCAAGCTTGAATGCTTGAAAGTTACTCGGTATGGCTCTTATAACTTCGTCTCTGCGCTGCCTACAACGTGAGTCCATTAGCAGGAGAAAGACAATAAAATCAATCATAAGAACATAATCCCAAAGAGTGATTAAAGGAGCTATTAACAGAAACATCAGCTACGTATAGAAAGGTGCTTTATATTAACATATGCCACAATAAAATTTTAGATTTTTTTTTTTAAATGTACAAGATGGAGCAGATGTATAAAGGCATCTTTTATTCACATATACACCATAATGAAATGTGCATTTTCTAGAAATAATTGAAAGAGCAGATGTTACACTGTGATCTTCTAATATTAGTTGAATATTAAAAAAATGTTTTGCAATCAGCCGGGTTTGAAGACAAGTCTAGAAAACGTGTTTAAAAATGCATATTGAGCATAACTAATCCTGTCAGAATAGGGCCATTGGTTTATAACTGTACCTGATTTTTTTAATCAAGGATGGATCCATTTTCAAATACAGAGCCGTTATTACTGATTGGTTTCATTTCCACCAGGTTTCAGTGGCGTAGTTGTGTAGGTTCTTCGCCCTTCTCCGCCGTTACTCTTGCTAGCTCCCTCAGTCAGCCGTGGATGACAGTGCATTTTATTTAATCTTTTTAAAATGACTAACACTCATCCCGTGTGACAGCTAACTCCTTCCGATGATCTGTGCAGGATAGTCGTTGTAGCACATGCGGGTTTTGTTCTTTTCCTTTATGGCAGGAATAACAGTTTAACTAGCGTATTGATCTCTGAGAGCAAAGGGGGTTTGGGGTTTCTCTCCAAGAAAAAATGGGGGTTAAGGTCTGACAGGGCCTGGAGGAAATTCCCAAGTGGAACTCCTGGCAGCTTGAACACTGACTGACTGAAAATACAAACGATCTTTTACTGACTGATGTGTGCCTGGAGAGTGTAATGATATATGCTGGTAATGTTAGCCATCTTCTAACCAGATGGAGAAACTGGGAAATTTTCTACATTTTACAGATGCATGGTGCAGACTCAAGGCCAAACCTGCATTATATGTGGGTTTATTATCAAGCTTGAAATCCCCAAGTTTATCTCTCGTACATTTCAAAACTTTTGGGGTGTTCAGCGTCCATGAAGTTGTGTGCTTGTGTGTGTTGGTACTAAATTGCAAAAATATCATCGACATCAGCAGCGTGAAATCTATTCCGAAGCATCAAAGAGCAACGTTTCCATCTTACAGGAAAGGAGGTAGTTTTATCACATTCATAGCTGCTGATAAATCCCATGCTGGAGAGATTTCTTTAAAATAACATGTCGCAGTTTGATGTTGTTTGAAAACGCAATTGGTTTGCGCATATGTCTCGGAGGGAACTCTCATCTGGTATGTCTTTCCCCGACATGGAAAAAAAAAAGACAGGCTTTGTGACTAAAATATTTTCAAAAATGGATTTCAAAATATCGATTACATAAAAAAGAGACAACCACCACCAGCACAAAAAAACCAAACAAAAAAAACAACCAGACGTGTTTGTTAGCTCCAGTTTTAGATCTTTGTAATTATAACAGTGACTGGTTTGGTTCATTAGCATGCTAACTATCCTTGTCACATGATATGGGTAAAAAGTGCTCCAAAAACACATTATGTAAATCAAAATGACATACTACATAAAACTTGCAGCACAGAATTAGTTAAATCAGTCGTGAATTAAGCTTAAGCAGAACTCGATGCGATCCCTTCTTAACCTTTGCGACCCTTTATTTAGAAGTGAAATTGTCACAGAGAGACATCCAGCTGAGCTGCTGACCTTTTGCCCTCAGAGTATAAAAAGGCACATGACTCTTCCCCGGTTATTGTATATCAGTGTAATAAAAAATCTCTCGGCTTTAGGTGTTAAAAGCCATTCTGATAACGAAGGCTTGTGAAGATGATGGAGCGTATTTATGGAAAATACGCGTACATATCTAGCTCCGTTAGCTTCTTCCCTCCAGTCCAGAGCTTAATCAGTAAGTGTTAAACACTTCACATTTCTTAGTTGATCAAAATGATGTAATTTATTTTTACTGCTCCATTCCTTTAAACCTCTTTAAGGAATCTTGTGTTCCAATACAACAGTGAGCATGATTATGAGTTGTCATCCGGTCCTGATATTTTGATTTGGCGTAGGTTTTATTCCGAATGCCGTTCCTGATGCAACCCTGTCATTTCATCCAGGCTTGGGACCAGCATTGAAAGTTAGCTCTTCAGTGCCTGGATTTGCTTCGTAGCTGGGAATCAAAACCAGACACCACTGAGCGAATGAGATCCTTCGACTGGACCAGCAGGAGGCTGTCCTGAGAACAGCATGCAATTTCCTAAAATTTCCTACATCCCAAAATTTCTCTGAGATGTGTAACAGAGAATCTCAACAAACTTCCCTCTTAGACCGTTCTCGTTAATTCTTCTGCACAATCTGCACTTATTCACCTACAGACCACAGAACCAAAAGCTGATGTGTGTGTGTGTGTGTGTGTGTGTGATTGTGTAGAGTGATTTGTCTTGTGCCAGGAGCAAGTGGCATCCAGAGGGCACCCTTTCCTTCTCCATCATTCAGTGTCATCACACAGAGAGAGACAGACATGTGGAGTAGAGTCGAGAGGATCTGTGGGTGAAGACGAATGTGTGTGTGTGTGTGTGTGTGTGCTTGTGTGTGTGCGCGTGCACGTACAAGAGAGATTGGAGAGGTCAATGCGGCCTGGCCAGTGTTAATGGGATCAGACGCCAAAGAAACGGGATCTGTCTGCCAGTTAATGTTTAATCCTCTTGCGCCTCCGGCTTCTACCATCTGATAATCCTCCGGCCGCCTGTCTTCATCACTGAGGTGGCGGAGGAAAGCGCCTCCGTAAATATTTAATGGGCTGTAGTGTGCCACTGTTAATCATGTGTGTGTACGTGTGTGTGTGTGTGTGTGTGTGTGTGTGTGCCACCCTCTCTATATCCCCCGCCTCCTTCTTCCATGCCACCTTTCCTCCCTCTCTTCGGTCATCCCTCGTTCCACATCTCTACAGCTGCATTGTGATCCGCCCTCCCTCTCTCTCTCTCTCTCTCTCTCCTTCCCTCCCTCCTTCGCTTTCTTCTTTGCTTCATGCTTTTTTTTTTCCCCTCTTCGATCTGACACCACTCATAAGCGGATTATTCTTTTGCTGTCTCTGCTCGCTGCTTTCCTCGTCTTTATTTGTTCGTCAAGGGCAACAAGTAGATGTACTGTACCAGGTAGAAGACGGTGCGTTTTCTCCGGTCTGACTCCGACTTGCTCTGCTTAATGACTCTGAGCTGGAAGCGAGTGCGATTACACAGCCGAGTGTGTAAAAGTCAAAAGGATACAAATCATGTTTAAATTAATGTCCTGCAGGGGATGAAGGACTCGTACACTGCGAGCTGATTCAAACATGTGTTTCGGGACTGGGTAACCGGACAGAGCTGTGCACGCCCGGGTGAGGGTGAAGGAGAGGTTAAGGATTAGGCGTATGCAGATATTAAATTTTCATATCACAATAAACGCCTAACATTTTATCGCCGTTTATGATCCTATCAATATATAGGGTTTTAAAAAACGAGTATATTACTGAAGCATTATCACTCATTCAGAGTGACAGTTTTACGACTGATTTTTAAGGAACTCTTGTCTGGTGAACATCACGAGAATGTCTTCTTTGACAAGACACAGTAAGCACCCTTAGAAAATAGCTGACCTTATCCTGCCCTTGAATGAGACACGCTTCAAAAAATACCCAGTATGGCGGCCACTTCCTGAATAGAAAAAAAGTCATTTATGTTCTGAGTATCACAGGTTATACCAAAGTGCTGCTGATTTTTTTTTTATTCTGATTGGTCTGCAGGTGTTTTTCCTGTAACAGGAGCAATGAGAGTAGTTCAAATCACAGGTCTATATTAATGCACGTCTTCTCTAGTCAAGGGTTTTCATGCCAGACATAATCATAAAAGTTAAAAGTTAATAGATTAAAATATGTTATGTAAAGGAAAATGTAGTTAAAAGGAGGTTAACATTAATGGAAGGAGTCTCTAGTTTCAGTGCTTAAAAAAAAAATCATTGAAATTTTCAGATTTCTCGTTAAGAATCATGGATCACTGGAGGGAAAGTTTTTTGTGAAGTTCTGACCTTCATTTATGTGACTAGAAGTTGTTTGTGACCAGAAATTGTTGTTATCAGAGATTGTTTGTGTAAAATATTAGAGGGTCAGAAGGATCTGGAGACAAGATGGTGAGACTAAGGCTCAAAATCAGCTTAGACAGACCTTGTTAAGGTTACCGTGATCCGGAGATGATCAGACGTTGTAACGTAACCAAAGATTGATGTTGTTTTCCTTTTTTTAGTTTCTCTGTTTGAATCATGTTTATAAAATCTTAAAGTAACAAACGATCGAGGCCCTTTCTCTCTCATGCTTCATGAGGAGTGTTGGGTTTTTACTCTTGCCCGTGCCTACCGGTGTGCTATTTATTAAAATCTTCCATAACACAAGACACACTATGAGAGAATAAAGATAGGTGAGTGAAGGAACAACAGTTTATAGACGTTAAGACATAAGCCGTAACAGGAACCGACATGTTTTTCAGATGTTCCGCAACATTAAGTAATGTAACTTACACAACTATGAACTGAAAATGTGTCATTCTTCATCCTACCTAATGAACTGATGTAATTATCGACAAATTGCTCTGGTATAAAGGGGAAAAAAAACACTTTAAGATGAGCAGATGAACAGTAACTCCGCTTCACACAGGGCATTCACATCACATTGCCACATTGCTAAATATTTCCCTAAAACAACACACCATGTTGTTCTTTGCTCCTAACATATCATAAAACTAATTATTGGTACAATTATACGCACCACGTTGCTTTGGGTGTCTGAATTTACAGTTCCACTAACACATACAAAGAGGTGATAAACCATTTTTTGCTCCTTAAATATGAAATATGTGACCCAGAAATATCATTATAGTTTCATCCAACAAGCAACCAATTACATTAAATTGTTCTCGATTTTATGCTAATTAGTTATTGTGCTGTAAAGCTACTCCAAAATAAGTGCCAACCCAGCAGAGTGAGTCAGCTTAATGAGATTGTCTAGCTAGCATAAATCTTTCTCTTACAGTAAATGTATCACTGAAGTTAATCAAATGATCAGCTAACAGCTAATGTGAGTGTTTGTTAATATTATTATTAAGCTTAGTAATTAGTAAGAGATTTTGTAGTTCTTTTTGGATTTCTAGCTTAACAAAATGCCTACATAGCAAGGTTTGTGTATGTTGGCTAAACACTCTAACATTCCTCTGGTAACATCAAAGTTACCCAACAGCTCATTTCCAAACATATTGACAAAATATGGTAAGCTATTTGGTTCAGCTAGTTAAACAAGGCACTGTTTAATTATTAAATCAAACATAATTAAATTTACAATTTTGTTTATTAAACCTGTGTGTTTGTAAGATAGAGAGAGAGAGAGAGAGAGAGAGAGCGAGAGAGAGAAATAAATTTGTGTATATCTGTAGTTCCAAAATCTCTGAGGTATTTTTGCATTTCCTTAGTGATTTGGGGTCTTTTCATCCATTTTCTGACTGAGTAAATTCTAACATAGCACTGTTTTTGTTTGTCAGATGAATGAGTTTATGTAACTACATCTCTGAGGTAAAATTAAACTGAACTAACTGCTAGTATCTTCATCTTTTAGGTTTTAACTTAAATATTTTGGCTGTGTATTATACCATAGCTCTGTGTGTTTTGTGAGCTGAGGGATCTTGTGTATATTGTCAGTGAAATATTTTTTACAGTAGCTAACATGTCTGAGGTAAAATATAGAAATATAGAAATATATGAGCTATCCATGACATCATGACCTAACCTAGGTAACTAGCCAAAGAGTAACTAGCTTGTTAAATGAATATTAATTTACCTTAATCATTCCTCTGGATTTGTGGCTAAGTGAAATTCTAACATAAGCACTGTGTTTGTCAGCTGAATGTCCTTTTTATAACTACAACATTTCTGAGGTAAAAACAAAAAAAATGGGGCAAATTGATGTTTTTTTACAGGTCCTCTGTTCCTCATATTTAAATGACATAAAGAGCAGGGTTCATTCTGTACGTTCTGTTCATTCTGTATGGCGAACATAGGACCCTAGGAATCATAGGAATGCCACTATATGTGAGCTAACTGCTTACTTATTAACTTGTTAAAAAAAAGGCACCTGGCATGATAACAGTATAATTATATTATATGTATATCTACATATTTATAAGTAATAAATATCTAAATTACTAAATTATAGCTTGCCATAAAATTGGCTAATGCTGCATGAAATTATTATAATTATTTCTTTTTTTTTTTTAGATTTTTTTTTTAATTACAGGTGAAGCCTTTCTGAATAGTTTCAATTGATCTACCCACTCTAATTATATGTAAAACAAAATGAGTGATTTGTTAATGAAGTAAAAAAATATTGTATATTAGATTAGATTAAGTGTGCTATTTATTGATTATAGAATATTAGATATTTATCAAATACATTCAGTAAATATCAATAAAATTAGCCGTAATTCTATTATATCATTTGGATTACAATATCTTTTAAAAAAAAAATCATCAGTATCATATTAAGAAAACATGGAGCTGAGGGAATAACACACAGGGAATATGGCATGCTAAGATGACATAGATATGATTCCTGTGGTACTTTTATATATGTAAATGTTTTCTCGGTGTTCATTTCATTTTGTCATCTAGTCAGGAAAATTTCAAGGGACTATTTTTGTGACCGGAGTGAATGTACGTGAGTTATGGAAGGTCGAGAATTGTCTAGAGAGAGAATGTGTTGTAGTTTGGAAAGAAAGTTAAAAAGCGACAGCTTGTCCATGAGAGCGGCTTCTCTCCGCTGATTGAATCCTCCAGCCCAAATGTGATAGCAGCCAGCACAAAACTGCAAGGTTATATCAATTTTGCTGGAGCGGGTGTACAGTCATAAAGTGTCTCTCGAATTTCACCCACCCACTCTTCCCTCCTCCTGCTACTCTGTGCATTCCCTTTATTCCTTTTTGCACCTCTGTTGTGGTATCTCATCTCTCTCTCTCTCTCTCTCTCTCTCGCATCTCTCACTACATTACCCATTCGCTTCTCGTCACTCCCTGCTCTCTCCCTCCCTCATACTCACATCTCTGTTTCTCACTCACACACCCTTGGTGTATTATTAATGCTGAAGGGTGGCGGCTGTGTGCCGTGAGGCTCCCAGGTGTTTTCACACCCTGTCTGTGATCCTTAGCAGCTGAGGGCTGCATCTGACAGCAGGATGTGAGGCGGTGGATCTTGTAATGCAGCTTCCTCTATAAACTCACCTGCTCTGTCTCTATACCAACTTGCATTGAATTCCAAACCTTCATATCACACACCAACACCCAACCAATGAGGCCAAGGAAGCGTCTCTATTCATATGTCAGTCTTGTCAAATCAAGAAAGGTCCATCTTTTGAACAAACATTCAGGCATTCTAGCCACGACAGCTAGCTTCAGGGAACTTCTGTTAAAAATTGCTGACTGGATCTTCAAACAATTTTTTCATGTTGAGTTCACAGGATAAACAATGTAAAGAAATCTAACTGCTCGCATTTCTACTTTGAATGCATTTCCCAGTCATATGTTACAGACAAATAACACCCCCAAACACGGCTATAGCAAGCTGGTGACTTTTATATCAAGAGTTTGAAAGGAATCTAACATATTTAGACTCACGTTACACACAATCATCTCGGGTGTGCTGCTAATATATGAGCTAACTACTAAGCTTATGAACCATGTTAGCCATGTAGCAGAGTAGCTAGCTAGATGAATGAGGTCATATGAACGTTTTGCATTTTATTAGTGATTTCAGGTCATTTCTTACATTTTCTGACTGAGTAAAATTCTAACATAGCACTGTCTTTGTCACCTGAATATGCTTGTGTAATTAGAACATCCCTGAGGTAAAATAAAAATATATGAGCTAACTACTAATTTCCAAGCTCATTAATAAACTTTAAATGGAGGGCTAACAGTTAAACAAGGCAATAAACATTAACTTACCTCATAATTCATCATGTCCTTCTAGATTTTTTATTCCATTCTCCCTTTTTTTTTATCTCTGTTCTTAAATATTCTGCTTGTATGCTATTTTGATGTAGCACTGTGTATGTTTTGTGAGATGAAGGAGCTTGTGTATATCTTCAAAGAAATCTTTTTTTTCACAGTACCTCCAGCATATCTGAAGTAAAATTATATATATGAGCTATCCTTGATCTTTATATGTAAAGTTTAGTTTATTAACAAACTGTAGTCTGTAGTTCCACGTGACATCTATAATATTGCTGTATATAATTTAAGTATTAAGTCTTTGCTCGTACAGAAAATGGCCCATAGAGAATAAGGATTGGATTTCCAATGAAACTCAGTGTTTATCCAGAGTGTGTACCATTAACACCATGTTAATACTCTATAATTGAAAGTATTTATGTTTAATAAGATATGCATATTTGCTGATGCATACCATTCTGGATTAAACCTTATGCATGCAAAAATGCACCCTGTGTGATATCCTAACTAAAATAGTGCATTAAGCCAGACAGTGAACAGGGAATGGAGCGTATATTAAAACCAGAGGTGCCAATTGAGTTGTGAAAATGGGAATTGAGTAGGAAATAGGGAATACCAACCCCCTAACCCCCTCCCAGTCATTCCATTTACGACTTTCCCTGTGTTGTTTTGGGGCTTTAGCTTATGTACACATCATCTATTTAACGGCTGTGTGTGTGTGTGTGTGTGTGTGTGTATTCCCCTGGTTTCCCGGCATTTGTGAGTGTATGAGTGTGCAAGGGGAAGCACTGAATTGAATTAACCTCAATACGCTACGTCAATGAACTGCTGTTGTTCCACATGGGCTAGAGAAAGTAGCTGCTGCTGCAATAAACACACACACGCACACTTAGTACATCAAGCACCCGTCTATTGCCACAGACACAGGCACAGAGTGCCGCAGTCGCTGGCACAGTATTAGCTGCCGTTGCTAATGTGATTAGACCTTTCAGCTGGAGACTTTCAGACAGGGGAGAGATGAGAGAAAGAGAAGAGCAGAGAAGAGAGGAGAGAGCTAATGTTCCGCTCTAGTGCTTTAAAGGTTGTGGGATCAAATCCCACATATTTGCCACCGCTAGGTCCTTGAGCGCTGAGCAAGAGTTTTAACCCTTAACTGCTCGAGTTTTTGTTTGGAATAGATTTAGCCTGTTTGGGGATGAAATTGTCTATTAGATAAATGAATGCAAATGTTAAAAACAAATCTAGAATTCTCCACTTCTATATAGTACGAAAACTGAATAAATGCTTTGTCTTGTGTATTTACACTCTCTTTCTTTTCTTGTTGCTTTATTCTATTTAGATGTGACACTGGCTCGAGTTGCTTTTCCTTTCCATTAGACTCGGGCTATTTGCTGTCTTCCTTCCATGCACTAATTAAAAAAAAATCCAAGAAGTCGGACGCAGAAGCATCAGAGCTCAGAGATTTTTTGCCTCATTCTCTTGACGAATTGTCGCTTTGCTGGCTTCTGCACTAAAAGACGTAAAATCTCCCCAAGCCGTTTTTTTCTTTCTTCATAAAACAGCGCATATTAAACCTTGAAGGCAGGAACTGCCAAATATTGACTGGAAGATATTAAAGATGGCAGGGGTTTGGTGGAGAAGTGAGGCCGCACTGCCACTAACCTGGAGTTGTTGACATGGGAGTGTGATGTGGCCTGACAGGAAAAGCAGAGTTACTATTAGCATCATGAAGTTCTTTATTTTGTAGTATGTGTATTAAACAAAAGTAGGTTTGATGTATACAAAGTGTTGGTTATGCAGGTTAAAGGTTCAGTGTGTGTGTCAGTAATTGTACCTGACCTCATGTCTATCCAATGCGACAATATGTTATTTGTATGCAGTGACTTTGCGAGTGTGACCGCCCTAGTGTGTATGTGTGTGTGCGATATTGCATCCCTCGTGCGTCCAGGCCTGTCCCTTCATTTCACGCTCTGCCGCCTCTGTGTGAATCCTCTTCCCACGGCTCATTATCGGGCCTCTTTGGCGGGCGCACGGCCGACCCGTACGCCCAATCATTATTCAAATACATGGAGGCCTGGCACACACTCCCATGCTTGTGTACTCATTACTCTCTTCTCAAAAATAACTAAGTAAACTTCCAAGAAAATTGGCTCCATGACGTTGTGGTAGCCGTGTCGTGCTTGAATAACAGAATTATGTTAAACACCTTCTTCCTGTCTTTCTCGCTTTTCTTGACAGGACCCAGCAGTGTCCAGGCAGTGGAGTTTGGTTATTTCCCTGACAACATTACAGTGCTGGAAGGGCAAAGCGTCATTTTGAGGTGATCCTCTGTCTATGCACACACAAACGCACACATACAGTATGCAGTACACTTATGTGGCCAAATCCATAAATGTTTATGAAGACATAGACTAAAGCCACACCTCTTTCACTAAAAAGATAGACACTAAAGCCACACCCCCTTCACTATAAAGATAGACACTAAGGCCACACCTCCTTCACTATAAAGATAGACACTAAGACCACACCTCCTTCACTATAAAGATAGACACTAAGACCACACCTCCTTCACTATAAAGATAGACACTAAGACCACACC
>JAOTRN010000026.1:11860073-11870642 GCA_028566695.1 Bagroides melapterus | reverse complement strand
ACACCTCCTTCACTATAAAGATAGACACCTAAGCCACACCTCCTTCACTATAAAGATAGACACTAAGGCCACACCTCCTTCACTATAAAGATAGACACCTAAGCCACACCTCCTTCACTATAAAGATAGACACTAAGGCCACACCTCTTTCACTATAAAGATAGACACCTAAGCCACACCTCCTTCACTATAAAGATAGACACCTAAGCCACACCTCCTTCACAATAACGATAGACAATAAGGCCACACCTCCTTCACTATAAAGATAGACACTAAGGCCACACCTCCTTCACTATAAAGATAGGCACTAAGGCCACACCTCCTTCACCATAAAGACATACACTAGGGCCACACCTCTTTCGCTAAAAAGATAGACACAGGCCACACCTCCTTCACTACAAAGACAAACACTAAGGCCACACCTCTTTCACTAAAAAGGCAGAGAATAAGGCCACACCTCCTTCAATATAAAGACCGAAACTAAGGCCACAACTTCTTCAATATAAAGACATACACTAATGCCACACCTCCTTTGCTATAAAGACACACACTAAAACCACACCTCCTTCTCTGTAAAGACAGACACTAAAACCACACCTCCTTCTCTGTAAAGACAGACACTAAAACCACACCTCCTTTGCTATAAAGATATACACTAAGGCCACACCTCGTTCTCTGTAAAGAGATACACTACGGCCACACCTACTTTGTTATAAGGACAGACACTATAAGGCCACACCTCCTTCAATACAAAGACAAACACCAAGTATTCTGTATCTGCTGTGGTTTTGTGTCTATGCTGCATTACAAAGTGAAATATACTAAACTATATAGTTAAAAAGAATCATTTCAGAGATACTTAATGATAGTACTTCTGGATTGTAGCACAAATGTAATCTGTTATGGCACTCTCACACTCTTTATTTTACCGTTTGTCACATACCAAGCAAAAGAAAGTGAATCGACTTCGAGTCATCATCTGACAACCGAACAATCCTGTACTGTCTGTCAGACGACACTGTAGTTGTGCAGCACAGGGCTCTGTTGTGAGTCTCAAACCTCAGCATTCACAAAACCCATCACAAGGGTTCTCTTTAGTATTCCACACACACACACACAGAGCACGAGTGAGGGTTGATTTCATACCCATATCGTCTGTCGAGTGAAAGTCAAAGTCGACATGAAGTGGGACACTGGGATCTCTTGAGGTTTTCAACCTCGACACGTGCCACACTAGAACTCGGCACTGACATCTCGTGGCATAACGCAATCACGACGCAATCACAACGCTGCAAAAGTAAGGCTGCTTTGGCAGCAGCTGATTATGTGTGATTATCACCGAGTCACAAGGCTCATCACACATGCATCAACAAAACCAAAATGAGGTTTGCTGTAGGGCAACACGAGTAGAAGTGTGAGGACCAAATTTACACGCACTGGCTCAACGCTGCATGGATAAAAGTCCTAAATTTGGATAGGTGTGTAATTTTATAACAACTTTCTCGTTCATAGTGTAATAGTAAATACAAATCGATGGTGTCAGCATACAGTATCTTAGAAATCCGCACGTGTTTGCTCTATTTTATATTGTACAAATAAAGCGATTTGTGTTATGTAAATAATCTAGTCAAGAAATCCTAAAAATATGACATTAATGTTCGTAATTAATTTGTACATTTCTTGTGACCTTGTGTGGTTGATGCTCCACATAATAAACAGGTCGTGTTGTTATTTAAAAAAGAAAAAATTGTTGCCACGGTGGATGCGGTTTTCTTTAAGATGTTTCTTTAGGGAAGAATGAGTCTCTAGTGTCAAGATCTTTGTTACATTCAGTAAATTTCCAGTTGATGCGACAAGCTACGTTTTACGTCTCTCTTAGTGTCAAGAGAGTCTGAGCTTTTAGAACACACGTGATAAACAGGAAGTAACTTGATTCATGGACATTCCGTAGCGCAAATTTGGTATAAAACGCTTCAACCGAACGCTTCAGAATGTGCTGTTACTTGAAAAGAATTAACTTCAGTTATTAATAAGAGTAACGGCTTTGTGGTGGGTCGCTGATTGTTTTCCTGGAACAGCACTAAAACAATATATTGATCTGTATGGATCTGGAGTGACCGTTCGCTCTAACGGGACAAATAGATCTAAACAAACCGCTATGTAACGCTGTTTCAATTTACTCCCGAGGAAAAAAAATCAATACAAGAGCCTAATCCAGAGCCTAATGTGCCCTCCTTCACCCCTGACTAAAGAGAGTCTCTTTATGTCGTCTCGGTATTAGTAATAGGGACAGGACACTGTAAGCACAGGCAGAGCTATTAGAGGTCAAGATTAGAAAATACTAGAAATTATACTGACTAAGGATTTGTAACTAGACTGGAGAATTTGGAGAAAATAAGAACGGAGGATTCTAGAAAAAAAAAGAGAAAGGGAACACAGCTTGAAATTGGGTCTAACAAGACCAATAAACGGAGACTGGTGTAGATGGTAATGGGAGCAGAAGTTCAGGATGGAGCTTGAGAAAAGGAGTAGATGGGAAGTAGAAAGCATTGAGCAGGATAAGGAAAGCTTTCTGAGACCCAATCTGTCACCTTAACCTTGGAACAGACTGAATTTCAAATCATTATTTAATGTTTAAGATGATGTGAAATGATCATTAGATACAGGATTAATATGAGAATACATTTACACAGAATAATCACGTTTGGACACAACGCTTTTTAATCTTCTTGCAGGTGTAAGATCGATGAAGAGGTGACCCACAAGGCCTGGCTGAACCGCTCTAACATCCTGTTCACGGGGAACGAGAAGTGGTCTCTGGACCCCCGAGTGTCGATGGCTAACAACAACGACAGCGATTTCTCCATCCAGATCGAGCGGGTGGCCGTGGCCGATGAGGGTCCGTACACGTGCAGCTTCCAGGCACGAACCAAGCCACGCACTGCACACGTCTACCTCATCGTCCAAGGTCAGGCGTCATTCGTTCATTCGTTCATTTAGCTTGTCACTTGTACTCTCTGTTTTTTTTTTATCATATGCTCTGTCAAACCTTGGTCTTTCCGATAGTACAATATCTCAGAATACTTTACCATTATTTACTTCAATGGAATCAAACCATTTAGCATTCCAGCACAAATCAGGTTTGACCCGTTACCCAGATCTGAGTGGAAATTGAATCCCACAGTCAACTATTTCGGTTCTTGTTTACAATCCCAGTTTAGTTCTGATACCGAAAATACAGACACAGAAACGGAATAACGTATAAAACCGTTATATCATTCCAAAGCCTCACGTTAATTTCATTTGTTATTCACATGGAGTTTATAAGAGCATCTTAATGAGCACCTATGAAACGCTTCCACGGAAAATCCCACACTAAACGTTATTATGACGTGTTCACTCAGCAAATCAGCTCCTGGACCAGTCTGTAAGGATCTGAATGGAATTTCTGCTTCAGTCAAGTTTACATACAGGGCCTAAGCTCATATTGATGAAGTGTCACATGATTTATGGTGATGGATGGCAGACCCTTAACTCCCCCTAACATGACAGTCATTTATGCAGATCATATTTTCCGCATTGTGTTTCTCCGTAACACAAGACGGCCACTTAGGAAAATGAAAAATTGCCCCTGGACCAAAAAAAAGGCTCAGGGTGCAACGAAGAGATTGTGGGATTTTCTCTTCCGTAATGCTTCCCATCAACTTCAGCCAACCAACGAGCAAGATGCACCTCCGAATCCTGCTTGCTGCACCATGTTTGTTTGATACTATGTTGCCCTCAATTTTAATTCTTCATACGATATCAGAGAAAAAAATAATTACACCCTGAAGTCAGTGCTCTACCAGAGACCTTGCAGCAGTTCCAATTTCTGCTTCATCTTTAAAAGCAGCTTTGGTGTGGCAGAAAAAAAAATATATCATTCTTCTACTAAAGAATGCCTTGCAGGATGAATAGCTTGGCTGTTTTCATTAAAAGAATCTATGATGAGCCATTTAAATTCAAGGGTCATCTGGTTATTGGGCTGCCATTATGTGGGGGGGCTTTCAGAACAGGGCTTTTTGACACAAGACAACAGCTTGTAGCCATCAATTTTGGAAAGAAAGAAGGAAAACAAAGGCATCTAAGTGGTACTTGACTGACAATATTCAGATCCATGAGGTCAGTCTGGTTTAAATCAAAGCAATTACAGAATCCACATTGTGAATGAAGACTTCCAATTTGTTTCATCCACATTTTTTCATAAACTCTTCTGTTTTTTTCACAGTGCCAGCGAGGATAGTCAATATATCTCAGGATAAATCGGTCAACGAGGGCGACGACGTGAACCTCTTTTGCCTGGCGATCGGCCGACCCGAGCCTACCATCACCTGGAAGGATTTAAAATGTGAGCTGCGTCTCTTGAAGCCCGGATTTCACGGCCATCTCACAATCACATTACGCGTAATTACAGCCGTATCCAGAACGATAATCATCAGCATCTGTCACCGCGCCCACCATCACTGTCACCGCGATCACTGTAACACTAATAATCGTGTTTGTCATTAAGGCCCTATTTATAACTTCCATCCACATTGATATAAATCACATTCGTAATGGGTAGACGTGATGGAGCGCCTATTAAAACGGTTTAGTTTTTTTTTCTTTTTTCGGCAGTAAACATTACTGTCAGTAAACCTGGTTGAAACTCATAAATGATTCATTTCAGAAAGTTCATCCTCTGAACAACAACAACAACTGCCAGGAATTGTAACCAGAACTGCTTCGGCTGTGATGTCAGTCTCGAGAGACCCGCGTTTACGCACACACTTATAACACAAGTGACGAGCACACTGAGGAAGAGCGTTAGCGGTACGCGGCTTTTAAAATTCAGAACAGAGACGACGAGGGCCGACGTGCTGATAGACACGATGTTTATTGAGATTTCAGTTCAAGAAGTTTGTTAAAGAAGAATCAAAGTCAAATCTTCCCCCGAATCTGTAGGAATAGGGACATGTGGATCAAGTCAGCTATGTAATTAGATTAGACTATTATAATTCAAAATTGTAGATAAAAAAATTAAAACTATAAACGGATAAAAAGTAGAAAGCATTTAATCAAATTGCAGTGATTTAAGAGGAATAATAGTCCACGCAGCTATTAGAAAAGGATGCATCGAACCATTGCGTCGTTAATAGTGATTTTTAACGATATGTGGAGTTAGTATCACGTGAAGTTGGTAACTTGTAAAGGAAAGAAAGCTCAGCTGTAGTTCTTGTTGATGCTGACTCCACATTATGCAGGTTCGTTTTACGGCACAAAAGTGACAGGTGCTTAGCTAATAGCTAGCTATTTTTAGTCTTAATTGAAATCACCGAAGGCGATCATGGCTGCGCTTGAATTCTTTTCTTTCTTCATAAACAAGGCTAATTGTTGTGGCTCGGCGCGAGGTTGCAGGAAGGTGAGCTAGTTTAGCTTTTCCATTGCAGACTCTCCGAGTTTGCTGCAGGCTTCTTGTAAACGGACACACTCAGCAGTTTTCATACATGTGCCGCACCTTCTGGAGGAGGAAAGGTGAAAAGAGCTGGAAGGAAAAGAAAAGATTGAGGGCATGTTGGTATTTCTGAGCAACCGGACTGCTTTGATAAGAGACGGACGCAAAAAAAAAAAGCACACCTTGACGTTTGTCAATCATCCCGATCTGCTTCCCGGCTATCAAATCTGCCTTCTGTTAGCATCGCCCCCTTTCCACCATCTCATCCACGAAGAAGCGATGAAAAAGTGACTTTTTATTTGCCAATAGCCTAAAGACACTTTTAAGCTTCCTGATATGACACACACACATCGAAACACGTGTGTGTGTGTGTGTGTGTGTGTGTGTGTGTGACAAGAACATAGCCCAAACAGACGTAAGCTTGTCAGAGATAAGAATCGTGTGTCGTACAAAAGATCAGCCCTGTCCATCATGCATTTCATAGCAAACACACACTGGAGACGCTTTCGCAGATACGGAAGGTCTTTGATCCATAAACGTTGCACATCTGTCTCTTTTAAACTCTAGCCATGTCTCCTGAGGTGAGGCAGAACAGAAAATATTTACCCAATAAATACGGTAAAAAGGGATACAAGACAAAAACGGCGCTCGGGTTCTGCATTCGAGAAGGTAAATCTATCCATTATCTAGCCCTCAGCTGATTTCAGACAGAATTGCTGATCTGTCAAAGAGGTCCTTGAGTGTTGGATTCCATTTTACCTGACACTTTGGTCTGGTTTAAAAATAAATAAATAAATAAATAAATAAATAAAGCATCATGTGTCACGGCGGTGAGAAAATCAAAAAGAAAATGAAGAAAATGTGGTCTACTTAACGGGCACTGGATTCCACTTTTCATCTTCTCCCTTCATGTCTTCTGTCTTCTCGGCGCTGACGGAATAACAAATTGGCTCTCACGTGAAGAAAGCCGGCATCTACTTACTTACCTGAAAAAAAAAAAAAAAAACATTGTCTAGATCTGATATGTCGTTTTTTTTTTCCCCTGCCATCTCGCCTCCGAGCTTGAAATGGCTGCCGGAGTAGACGGAGTGTCAGGAGAGAGATATTTAATAACTTAAGAGAATAAGTGAATAGCGTTGTAGCCAGGGCTGAGCGTGCTAGTCGGGGTAAACAACAGCAGCCCTAAAATAATCGGCTCCAGCTCAGTGGCTGTGCTAATAATCCTCTGGCTTAATCTTCAATTAACAGGCACGCAAATCTGTGACAAGGAAATGCTTGCGTGGCTTTATGAATTAAGACTTTAGTCGTCCTGCAGTGGACTGTGGGCTTGTCAAATGGCAGGTGGGGAATGAAATCAAATCCGGAGTGGATTTAGTGGTTAATGCCACTATTCTTCTGACATGTAGCACACCTTGAGCTTTCAGTAGAATAAAACCAGAGCACGGAC
The DNA here is from genome assembly GCA_028566695.1 of Bagroides melapterus. Classification (NCBI taxonomy): domain Eukaryota; kingdom Metazoa; phylum Chordata; class Actinopteri; order Siluriformes; family Bagridae; genus Bagroides; species Bagroides melapterus. The sequence goes on along the minus strand of JAOTRN010000026.1, from coordinate 11,863,722 downwards.
GCCATGCAGAGACAGATAGCTTTATAAATCAGACGGTCGAATGACTACGACTTTTTCACCACAAGACCCTCGGAGAGATTTCTCCCTCGCTCTCATTAGTGTGCTTTCTGTCTCCCTTGTTTCATGCTAGCTGCAAATAAGAAAACCTAGCAGTGGAAATAACACTTTGCTGAAGTGTAAAAGTTATCATATTGTTAAGGGGAAATATATTTGCGGAATTAATGACGGTGGAGCGAGTTTACACAAGAGCAAACCCTTTTGTGTGAAATTAGCATTAGCATTATCGTAGCATGATTAGACACAAGGTTTACTGTTGTGTTGTGAATTCATAAGAATGGGGTTACGATTCTGAGCTAACTTGTTGGTTGCAGCTGTATTTTGACGAATCCTGTGAGAAGTTAGTGATCGTTTTCTGCTCTGACATCAGAGCGGGGAGACAATCGTCACTACAGTTTAAATCTTAGATTATATGTTGAATTTAAAAATAAAAACTATACTAAAACTTGTCTTAAATTCAGCACATCTATTAAATAAAAATACATCAATGTAATTCAAGTTTTTCATAAGGTTTTTTCCACAGAGACTGTTCCGAATAACATGTTAATCATATATTACATTAGCAAAGCTCCTCATTAGCATGTTTTAACAGGCCCTTATTGACTTGCCATCGTAATTTCCCCTTGGTTAATGTCCTGTTGCCATCGTAAAGGCGATCTAATGCTTTATTAGCTCAGGTGAATTTCGTTACACAAGCCCATTGAGATCCAATTGCGATCTGATGCAATTCCCCTTTAGAAACTGCAACAAAACGAGGGGTCAAGCTGTTTGAACATGTGAATAGGATGTAACAAATTAGACTTGAGAAGAAAAAAAAAAAACGTGAGGCTCTGCGCACATAGTTTATTACAACACAATCCAAATTACAAGTCATTAATCAGAGTAATGGAACTAATCATCAGAACGATGGGGTAATGTGAGGAAAAGCTGAACAAGCAGTAGCAAATCCTTAAAAAAAAACACACAAATAGACAAATCATTACTCTGAATTTACATGAGACATGATGCTTATATAGTATAGTGCAAACAAGGAAGTGAACAACTGCTTAGAAGTCTGGAGTTAGTGACCTCTGCTGGCAGGGAGGAGGATTGTCCTAATATTGTTCTTTGGAAATGTTTATGGAATTTAACAATAAAGTTACGAGTAGCAGTTGAATTAGTTATACCGGTTGGATATGGTAGCTTAGTGGGTAAGGTGGTGGCTGATCAATCGGTTGTGAGTTTGAATCCCAGGTCCACCAAGCTGCCACTGCTGGGCCCTTGAGTAAGGCCGTTAAACCTCAATTGTATAAAATGATTCTTACATAAGTTGATCTGGTTAAAGCTGTCTGCCAAATGCTGGGAATGTAAAAGGATGACATGCTGAGGGGAAAATATGAGAGATTGTGAGGGAAATATTTAAATCTATCTAAATCTGTCTAGCTAGCTAAAACACAGAGAGTATTAAGAGCCAAACTGAGGAAACTTACCACATGGCTGAGCTTCATAAAAGTATATTAGAACAAAATTTATTGCCAACTGGTAGAGTGAACTTTACATTGAACACATAACCTGAGTCTGTTGGGAAACTAGGCCTGGAATGAAATCTACAAAATACTTAAACACACCAGGAAATGAAAGAGTATTGAAGCAGAGAGTCTACATAGGAATTGTGCAGCTGGATTTCATAACTAATACTACTAAGAATGCATACTAAGGAAACTTGTATACCCTAGATCATTTAGAGGTAGTTAAATTGAGATTGTTTGAACAGTTAGAAAGTTAAAGTTCAATTAAAAAAGCTGGTCCAATATAAAATAAAGTTTTTGGCATTGTTCTGTTTCTGTGAGGTTTAACAAGCAATGACAAATTATAGTGATTAATCGTCATGGCAACAAGTAACAAGAAGAGGAATTATTGACCATATAAGGGAATGTGAAAATGGGTAAAATGTCATAAAAATAAAAATATTAGCAGTAGAACTATGTTCAGGTCATACACAAACAGGATTTGGAGGATTTCAGTAGTCTAAGAATACTAACGCGAGCGTAGCGTAAGGCAGGGTTAAGCAGCATGCAACAAATTTTAATCAGAGCTGAAATTCTTGGAAAATGTAACTCCCTGGGGCATCTTGCTGAGATTATTTAGCAGATAGAGGAATTTGTTGTGCAAAAATGCCTCTTAAATAAAGAAACAGGAGATCATCTCACCTCGCTTTGCCAAATTAGCATAAGTTCAAAACTTTAAGATTTACCTTAAATCACAATTCTCAAAAATTTGGCCTGTGAAACAATCATTCAAACAAGACGGCCCCAAGAGACTAGATATTTTTTGATAGAACTTATCACGATCCCACTTTGAATACAAAAAAATCCAAATACTCCTAGAGAGAAATACTATACAGCACCACTAGCCTGCTGCTCCATTCTGTTGCTTCACCCTTTCATCTATCCACGCTGTCAATTTCTCATAATAAACGTCAACTCACAATCCAGCCTCGTTAGCGAAGTGCTGTAGCTCATTTCTGAGCTAAATGACACTACGTCTACTGAACATTATTCATTTTGGCAATGTTTCACACCGGCCACAGTCCAAACATTTCGATCACGCAGCTAAATAAACCATCAATTAAGCCTATTGAGTTTAAATAAACCCATTTGATCAAACATGCTAACAGTGATTGAGAGTCAGCGGCCGCTAATTAGCGCGATCTCACTGGGAGTGTGCTAATTCATTATTAGCAACAGGAACACATTAGACTCAGCTGTTCCTTTAGCGTCCTACTGGTTGGCACGAATCTGACATTTGACCCCGTTGTCTGTCGTTTTTTGTGTCGGCTTGCAGCTGGACGCACGTACGAGGGAGAGTTTCTGGACATCACGGAGATCAAACGGCATCAAGCTGAAGAGTTTGTGTGTATCACGAACAACGGTGTGGCACCACCAGATACACGCCGCGTCAAAGTCACGGTGAATTGTGAGTATAGTAACACACACAAATAATGATGATACACACGTGACAACTCGGATGATAAAAATAAGATTCAGCCTACAATATGCCACTCAGTAAACTGTTCTTTTTGATGTACCTTTTTTCAATCTTCACTCAGTCTAAAAAAAAATGAGTTCTTTTATCACTGAAAGTCTGAACAAATATAACATTTGTTGGCTTTCTGTGTAAAAAGTGTGTTTCCCTCTGTTGGATAACCTTCCAAAGAATTTTTAGCGGTTGAAGATAATGCCTTCAGATTGTAAATGTTTCTGAACAAGCACTTGAGGCATCTCAGAGAGCAGAAATGGGTTTGATATCACCGTTTACTTTACACATTTACATGAAAAAATAGAACCCTTTTTTTATTTTAGGAACTTTTCGATGCGATATTTGCCCCTAGTAAATTTTTTTAAAACCCCTGAGTGTCGTAAGAGCTTCATATTAACCGCCACTGGGGAGAAGGACACGACAAAGACGTTCAAGGACAAGACATTCAATGCTGAAAATGGACACAACATCAGAGGGAGCAATGCAATCTTTGGTTAAAATAAATAAATAAATAAATAAATAGCAATGGATTTCGTCCCTCCAGTGAGAAGGCTGGTCTATCATCAGTTATCGT
>JAOTRN010000026.1:11817933-11830433 GCA_028566695.1 Bagroides melapterus | reverse complement strand
TTAAAATGTTTCCTCATATATATAAAAACGCATTCGATAAAAATGTCATTATTTTACATCATGAAGTTTAAATTGAAGGGAAAAAAAAAAAAATTTCCATCAGTAGATTCCAGTATTGATTTTACTATGAAGCCGACATATATTTATATCAAATAATACAACATTCATTCATCCTGTTCTGTGTTTTATATTTGTTATAAAATAAAATTCTTAGTCTAATTTTTTTATATTACAAAGTAAAAAAAACAAGAAATATGAAGGAAGATGAACACTGTGATCCAATCCCGATTCAAGGCAAGCGAAAACCAGTGTATGTTTTCTTTCCTTTTCTTTTTTTCTTTTCTTTTCTTTTTTATATTTATTTGCCAGACTTATCTCCAGCTTCTCAGATCTAATGTATGCTAATTTATCATATATCACATTATCTTTTTTTTTTCCAACCTTGAGATTCATGAGTTTTATACAGGGTGATTAAATCAATGTTAACACTCGATACACACATCACATGACACTATAATGCTGTAACAGTTGCTTCAGAAAGACCAAAATGTTAACAATAAAGTGTTAACATATTGTGAATAATGCAGTATTAATAGCTTATGAAAAAAAATATATATATTTCATTGTTTTTTAACACATCCAAATATGTTGCATATGGAAGAGTTTTGTAGAAAATATAATTCTGAAACAACTAACACGTTTGTACATTCATCGTTCATCACATTCTTCTGTGTTTGCCCTAAAAATGCGACCAAAAAGTCAACACCACACTATCAAATGGTATATTTCACATTTCCCGTCATGTTCTTTGGGTATTTGCGGTACGGTAATGCCTCTGCTGTGATTGCAGTAAAGCCCACGTGCTTTGAATTGATCTATATGGACACAAGTGGCTACAAAAGTGTGGGTTTATACTGTATATTTTCAGACATTGAGTGAATCCCGAGCTGAACACAACGGTGGTTCAGTTCCTGGGTCATTATCAGCTTCTCCCAGACATCATTACGTTCTCTAGTTATGGAAGTCCACTTAAATGACCATTTAAGCAGTCTCTGTGGTTGGACACAATTGTATTGTAGGGATTTGTACCTCCTTAAATCATGTCATATTAAGGCACTGATTGATTCTTGTTTGTTGCTTTGAATAAAAACCATCAAAGCCTGAAATTTTCTTGGGTTAATTTCTTTGCTGTTGTTTCTCAGCATCAATAAACTACTTATCGTAGTTTGTTGTTGTTATTTAACTTTAAAATGCAATATTTGCTTAATTCTTAGAACCCTTATCACGTGTGGTTATAGATTTTGTGGTTCTATATAGTGGAGTCATTGGAACTCTGTGTGCTTTCTTCGGTTGCAGTACAGTTTAACTGCGGACATTTGACAAATCTCCGGCAGCAGGAAGTGTGCCTCCGATGCCTTTTTCCTCTTATCAGTTGTTTTAAAGTTCCCCGGAGTGCTGAAGAGGAGAAATAAAAAATGAGGGGGTCCAAACAGGCGTTAAAGGTGCTGGTGAGGAGTGCGTAGGGTCTCCATTCGGGACTGTACCATCCGATAAAACCCACGACATGGGACACGTTGTACGGCATGAAGCAGACGATGAAGACCAGGAGGGTGGCTAGGGCAAGCCCAATGGCCCTGGAGCGCTTCTTAGGCTTGATGTTAGGTAAGCGGGATAGAATGTGGATGAATTTGATGTAGCAGAAACAGCAGATGATAAAAGGGGTGCAGAACAGCACCGTGAACAATTCCAAACGGACAGGCAAAAGGACCGTCAACTGCTCTTTGCTAAACTCGTCATAGCAGACCTCCTTCTCGAACGGATGGGCGAGAGATTCGTTAGTGTGCCTGTAGTACTGCATGATGTACACGATGCTGCAATGAGCCATGGAAACCAAACAGAATATGACGCTGGCGATCACGGCATTTCGAGGATGACGCTTGAGTTTGTACTTGATTGGAAAGGCCACTCCCAGATAGCGCTCCACACTGATAGCTGTTAAAAGGAAAGTGCTGTTGTAAATAGATGAGTAGAAGAAGAATCCCGAAAGCGGACAGAGGAAGTAACTCATGTTCCATTTCATGTCGGCCGCCTCTTTCATGCGGAACGGAAGGAAGAACAGAAAGACCAGGTCCGAGATGGTGAGGCTGAGCAAGAGTACGTCGATGGGTGTAGCTCGCTGCTTAACCTTTTGAATGAAGGTGTAGAGAGCCAGCAGGTTAGCAGGAAGACCTGCGATCAGTGTGATGCCATCGACCGTCAGGACCAAACTTCTCAGTTCTTCTGTCCACTGCATGGTCGGCTTTTAAGGCAATCTATAGAAAAAGATTTGAATTTAAATTTCAATATTAATAGAAAGATATAATAGTTTACATTGTTGAGACCTGCAACAAAAGATACACAATTTTGCATGAAGAACATTTCAACTTCCTGCTAGTTCTTCCGTAGTCGCTAACACAGTACTTCATCATCCATTACTACCAGATGAAGCTGCAAAATTTGTTCTCTGTGTTTCCTGAAAACAGAAAGAAACTCTCAAATGCTGAATGACAACCAACTAGCAAAGGCCCTCACGTTAAAGACATGAAAAGAAGAATCGCTCTTCATTCTAAAGCAGCTCAGAATTCCACAAGAGGCTTACTTTTAGAAACGACCCATGGTGCCTGTGCCTTCTTGATGATTTTTGTAAGAAGCTCAGTTTATAAAAGCTCGCTTTACACACTTCTGAAATAACACAATTTCACCATCACGGTTAGGGCTTTCAGTTCCTTAAAGGTTCTATGTACTGTAGGATCCTACGGAACACGTAGGAACAAATCAGTAGAACCTTTATTGGGAAACGAACACAGGTCTATCACAAGGCATCATGCACACACAAATTCACACACCGATGAACTATTTAGACCAGCAAGTCCATCAAAGAGAGACCCTAGAGCTAGTCCTCTACTGACTCCAATCTCTGATCAATTATTTTTCTTCTTAATCCCAAGAACATGCCAAGAATTTAAATTGTTTCTGAACTGCCTTGATAGATAATACAGATGCCACTGAAAAACTCTACTAGAGGTCAAAAAATGTTGGGATGGTTTTGGGGTTTCAATGTTCAGCATAGAATTTCTTCAGTCTCATACAAAAGGAGACACCAGAGGCTTTAATACTTGCGGCAATAAAATAATTCATTTGTTTATACTGATTGATAATTTGATTTCCGTTCTGACAGCAGAATTCGCTGTGCAGGCAGTGATGCATCCAGGATTGTTCAGAAGAACCCTAAGGCTATTATAATCTTCAACGGTTCTTCAAGAGTTCTTTAAAAAAAATAAATAAATTTTAAGGGTGGTCGGAGATTCAGCTAGGAAACCGTGCTTAAAAGGGTACAGATAAAATAAGTCTCTGACAGAGTTTAATACACTCTCAGGGAAAAACAATAGCCCTAAGGATTCCAAATTTCAGGAAAAAAATCTTCAATTCCAAACAGGATATGAAATAAGAAGGTAAATCTTGAAAAGGGGGTACTTCAAAAGTTTTTTTTTTTATTCTTCCTTAAAAAAGGGTAGACTTTGTAGGGCTGAAGGAGCGTTCTGTTTTGTTCTGTTCTGTTCTGTTCTGTTGTTCTCCATGAAGAACAACCAGCGTAGCATTATGCGTGCACGTTAATAAAGCATCGTAGACAGCGGTAACATAAAATGTTTAATTAATGGTAAGTTGTGCAGCACAAAATCTGACTATTAAACTACAGTCAGTCCAGGCATTAATTATTGAAGCTGCTAAAGTTCAGCGGTTAAAGTTTATCATCACAGTAAAGCTTTCCTCTAATGGTAATAAGAAGAAAGCCCTTCCGTGGAGAAATGATAAAATGTTGGGGAAAGTTAATATAAATGCTAAATATTCCATTCCTTTAATAGAACCGCAAGACTGTAGATTTACTCTCTAGTTGACTTTTTTTTAGGTAGAGGTTATGGAATAACTAAACAATTCCATTTGAACATGTGAGGCACAAGGCGAGGGATAGGTTCAACTTAGAAAAAAGCGAACTTTCTCTCATGCATTGCGATTCCTTCTCAATTTCCTTGAGATTGCTTGCAGAAGTCTTTTAAATGTAAGGATAATAATGGAGGAAGTATTGGAATTATTTTTGTATGAAAGACTAAGAAATGACAGGAAACTGTATGAACATGGACCAATAGTTATACTAAAGTAAACCAATTAGATCCAAGCATATCCAATTCTCCTTAATATTCAACTGATTCAAAGTCAAGGGCAAATTCAGATTAGGTTTGAACAGGCTGATCACATATTTTTAAAGATATGGTGAATTTGTGAATTCTAAATACTTCAGGGCTTCTGAACTCATTATCAACCATGTCAACTTTAACAAGTAACACTCCAGAAATAGAATCAATCAGAATAGATTAATTGTGATTATATAAATAATGAAATGAAATAATAATGAACATAGTGCAGCATTTGAGGAACAAATACAAGATCTTCTTACCTTCGATTATCCGTGCGATGTCTCTTCCTCAGATGTGTCCAACACAACTGATGAGTCCTGTATATAATGATTCGACAATGTTGACACACACACTAAAAAGAAGAAACACTTACATCCTCTTTTACTCGCCGGATTATATTGTCTGAATGTCTTGTATTTGATCATCAGCCAAGTTTTCCACGTGCTTCAAAATATAGACATATTCCAGAAAATTCCAGAAAGCGTACACATAGTTGATCTTTGAGACTCTTAAACACGTATGAAAAAAAACAGAGGTACAGAATTGGTTATATTTAATGTGTTGTTAAACACGTACATATTTAACATAATATTTAATTGCATCTTTATTGTAATTAAATATTTTGTTTTCGGTTTCAAATCTGAAATCTGAAGATTCTAAAATCTTAGTTTAATTTAAGAATTAGGACTGAAACGATTAAAACACTGTCTATAACGATAAGAAAATTTCCAATAAAAATTGACAATATATATTTTTTTTATCTCATGTGACCTAATGTAAGGGCCTGCAGTATCGCAATTTGTCCGCTACGGCGCTGTAGCGCTAGAGAGTAACGCAGGTCTCCCGAATGCGACTGCACTGAATTATGACGGAGTACAAACTATCAAAGTGTGGGAAAGTTAGACAAAACTAAAAAAACAAGAATGCTGTCTTGTGCAAAACATACAAAGCAGAACTTAAATAGTTTTGTCAATAATGCAGCTGATTAATTTTTTTTTCTACTAAAAGGAACAAAAAATAAACAACGCTTAACATTTTTTGTGTGATTTGAGTTGGAAAACTTAGAGATTGACCTGTTTACGTGGCGCAAAGTTCATTAAAACAACTATTTCAAAAGCTGAAGTGTTTGACTTTTTATTTATTAGTTAGAATATGTAAAATTCAATGTTTTAAACAGTTGTAAAAGCTGAATAATATTTCAAAACCCTCTGATTATTCGGTGAAATAATCGACGATTAATCAATTAATTGTTCTAATCATTGTTAAAGTAATCGATTATCAAAAAAATCGTTTGTTTTAGCCCTAATTTGAATATGCTTCATTTAATATTTTAGCATTTCTATACCAGAGCATTTATAATGAGTTGTATGGCGAACATTTTGTCGATATGGTGACGTTTCCTGTAAGCAAACATTTGTTTAACATTTAGTGAAGGAGTCTCTAGCGTCAGAGCTAAGGTAACTGTAATTACGTTGTCCAACAGGGGGGCAGAGGTTTGCGTTTCATTAACATGACAAACTGCTCTGTTTTTGTTCTTTAAGGTTAAGAATATAGTGGTGCTAAAACATATGATCTCTCATGTGCCCTTGAAAAATTGTGTACTATAAGAGAAATGGCATGGGACATATATATATAGCTCTGCACCCCATCACCAGCTCCTCCAGTATTTTCTTAAGAGTACAACAATTAATCCTTTTGGCTTTGTGCCACAAACAAATGTCACACTGCATATTTTCATAGTCTTTATGGTCACTTATTGTGTAGCTATGATGTCATTTTCATCACAACTCTGCAGACCAAATGCTTTGACATGGCCGTGCTTGCACATTGGTAAGGAAATAATTTAGTACTGTTTGCATTGACTCATCTACAGCTGCATACTGTAATGATTCATAATCCCATTATCCATCACACAGAAGAGCACGGGTTTCACTTTAGAGTCTGGTTTCTCTCAAGGTTTCTGAAGAATAAAACTCAGAGCATATTGGGGATCATTAAAAAGTTGGTTCTGTTGTGGATGGTGCTATAGAAGATAAACTCAAAAGGCTCATGTCAACACTTGCATTGTAGAGAAAGCAATGTTTTTTGACCAATAGAGGCCTCTAGTGGTCAGTTGGATGGAAACACTTCATGAAGCTTCATCTTGCCAGTCCTAGTGTAACGATGTTCTCAGAAGCATCACATTCAAAACCAACGTGGAAGACAATCAAAAGATCAGGAAGTAAACATGAAGCAGGTCAAAACACTAATGAAAACAGGTGGGTGATACAAGTTTCACATTTTCACAGTGGAGAGAGGATTGACTGAAATCCTGAACTGATCTGATTTCTGCTAATCATCTACAGAAGTTTACATCCATGCATGGCACCCCAGAGTTAGCCATTTATGACACTCATGAGTTAGCCATTTACTTATATGACAAGTATAAAAATGGGATTTGTTATTGGAAGTTATCTGATTAGTCAAAATTTGTTCCGAGGAGAGAGGGCTGAGTTTCACATGATCAATCCGTTACGTTAGACATGCAAATGCTTGTTACCCGCATCGTTGGTCTTGTGATCGTAATCAGAATATTTTCCAGCCCTTTTGTGATTCCGAAGTAGCAGGAATCTTTCATGTTGAAAAAGTAAAAGGCTCTTAGAAGTTCCTCTAATAAGTCCAGTGACCGTTCAACCACTAGATGCTTTAAGGTACTGCGCCAATTCCAGTTCACTGAATGGTGCTGGGTTTTTTGTATATAAAAAAATGACGGCAGACTCAGACACGGCACTGATTATAGAGGTCTCAACTCTGTCGTTGTGAAGTACTGATTCCCATTACCACTGATGCCATCAGGCCTGGAACAGATACATGAAATAAGAGGTGCTTATATCCTTATCAGAATTTGAGAGGGGGATGAGTGGAAGGCAGTCTGGTCATTTTAAATAGCTAGTGATGCTCCATGGTTTGGTTAATGCCCCGCTGTCTTCTAAACCATTGTGAATGATGTACACAGTGAGATGCCAATTGTTTTGTCTTTGTGTACAAGGACAAAATTCCTGTTCACTGTAGATCATGTTCACCAAGTACTCGTATGCAACCATCAGTAAACTGGAATAGTCTGAATTTCTGCAGCCCACAGGCTTATACCTGAGACACACCAGAGAAACCCAACCATTTAAGATGGATGATAGATGAAGCAGCATTGGGATGATGAGGATGATGATGACCTTGTAAATGAAGGATCTGCAGTTTATTCATAGGAGATGCTAACTTTTCATGGATTCAGTAGCTGTTCCTAGCCAAGCAGCTCATCCTCAATCGTGCTTTCCTCGTATTTAGTGATCAGTAGAAATAAAGAATATGTGACATCTGCAGAAATACTTAACTTCTATCAAGCTACATCAAAAAGTCCTTCACTTGCTTCAATTTTGCTCTGACTTAATGACCTAGACCCAAAATGTGAAGGAAGATGCTCTTTCAAGAATCTATGTTGGAGAAATTGGAGATATGTTGGAGATATGTTAGAGATTCATAATCAGAACAAGCCACTGTTCTTCTCAACTGCATTTTGTTTCTAAATACCTGGGACATCATGGATAGCTCACAAATCCAATACCAGGAACGTCTACCACCATCCCACCACCCTCACTTTAGTCTAGAACAGATTTTGTGGGATTTTGTTTAATCCTGTAAAGTATGTACTCAATCTACAACCCTATGACCTTGCCTATGTCATGATAGCACTGCCTTCTTAAGGCCATTATGGATTTTCTTATTATGGCATGTCCAAAGATACAGTATCTAGCCAAGGAATGCCATTCAGGTCTCGGTTCTCAAAAGACGATTCTATTCTAACCGAAGATTAACATCGGCTCACTTTTATTTTATATATTAATGTACTTTACAAAAGCATTATTTAACATAATACAAAGAGTTAAATACAGGGAAATAATTTACTTTGCCATAACTAGCTTGCAATACTGTTTTTTATTAAAGCTAATGTGCAAAAATATCAAATAATACAATTAGATTTATTTTTCATCTTACATGACATTATCCACCACCTTTCTAACTATACGGTCACTTTTCTTATACAAGTAACCAAAACATGGATTTGGCTAGCTAATAGAGTTATGAGTTAAGAACACCACTGAGGGGAGAGAAGTTTTCATCACAGACTTGTTTTGATTGCAGTAAAATGTATCTTCTGATCGTCTGAGATGTTTTGAATCCATCAGCATCAGTGGACCTTACATCGACTTAAGCAAGAGGTACATTTATGCTGGTTTAGCCAAAAAAAAGGTAATATAACATCCTTTCAAACACATTCAACCAACAAAGTTAACTTATATGCAATGCTACATTCCAGCATGTCAGACTAGATAGAACTTCCATTGGATCTCTGTGTGGATTGAGGTGAGTTATACAATGTAGAGCAGCAGAAAGGTTGTATCCTACGGACGAGCCTCTTTTTCAGGTGATTGCAAGTCGCCTGGAGAACTGAAGAGGAGAAATAAAAAATGAGTGGGTCCAAACAGGCATTAAAGGTGCTGGTGAGGAGTGCGTAGGTTCTCCATTCGGGACTGTACCAGCCGATAAAACCCACAATGTGGGAGACGTTGTACGGCATGAAGCAGATGATGAAGACCAAGAGGGTGGCTAGGGCAAGCCCAATGGCCCTGGAGCGCTTCTTAGGCTTGATGTTAGGTAGTCGTGAGAGGATGAGGATGAATTTGATGTAGCAGAAGCTGCAGATGATAAAAGGGATGCAGAACAGCACGACAAACAATTCTAAACGGACAGGCAAAACAATCTTCAGCTGTTCTTTTGTAAACTTATAATAGCAGGCATCTTTCTTGGGTAAGACTGTGTTATTGACATTGTAGTACTGAATAATATAGACAGAACTGCAATGTGCCATGGAAACCACCCAGAATATAACGCACGCGATCACGGCATACCGAGGATGTCGCTTGAGTTTGTACTTGATTGGGAAGGCCACTCCGAGATAGCGCTCCACACTGATAGCCGTCAAAAGCAAGGTGCTGTTGTAAATGGTTGCGTAAAAAATAAATCCTGAAAGTGAACACAGGAAGTAGCTCATGGTCCATTTCTTTTCGGCCGCCTCTTTCATGCGCAACGGAAGGAAGAAGAGAAAGATCAGGTCTGAGATGGTGAGGCTGAGCAAGAATACGTTGAGTGGAGTAGCTTGCTTCTTCATCTTATGAATGAAGATGTAAAGAGCCAAGAGATTAGTAGGAAGACCTACGATCAGTGTAACTGCATCCACAGCCAGGACCAGCTGGCTAAGATTCTCTGTCCACTTCATGGTTCTGTATAGATAATAGAAACAGCGTCAGAATTTAAACAGGAAATGTAATATTTTTCAACTCACCATTTCAGCGCACACAACAGGTAGGTTAGTGTCTTCACAAACTGGGATAGAAACTGTGGTTTTTACTGTAAAATCAACAACCAGCCCAAACTGAAAAATGTTTACTGGTCTGGTTACTTAAATACAGAGAGTAACACACTGAATGACAACTATTCTGATGGCCCCGAGCTAAAATCATGTGAACAGATTAAAAATCAATCAATTCTGACGGGGTTTCTCTATAAAATGATTTATTTTTTGTCTTATTAACTTCAAGAGGGAGAAAAAAAAGAGAAGTTGCTGAGGGACAATTCTGTCAGACATTGCTATGTCTAAGGGAGTTTTTCCTTGCCACAGTTGCCTCAGTCACCTCAGGCTTGCTCAAAAGGCATAAATACAAGCACATTTAAATAGATGTCTAGTGCATTTTTGTAAATATGTTCATGTTCAGTGAAGCCTGTAATGTCCATTGTTAAAAGCACTATAGAAATTAATTTGAATTGAATTGAACTGAATAAAATACTTTGGAATGCACTGTAATTGGGTCGGTTTGGATTGGGCTACATTTAATCATGCCATAGTTCATTATTTTCCTGTAAGTGCACAAGATAATTAAGTTAAATAAGTTCACTTATTTATTTTTTTGGCTAAACGATTGTGCACAATTTCAAAATATACTCAGAACAAAATACAATTTAATATACATTTAACATAGAGGCAGAAAACCCGACTTAAAAAATATTAAATGTAAGTTAATGTAAGTTAAAGACTAAAATAATAAAAAGACTGCAAGTGAAAAAACTAAAATTATTATAATATACAGACTAAAAAAAAAGGTAAATAACATGTATTTAAAAAATTAAAATTAAAATTTAATTCATCTATAAAAATGTCTAAGTTTATATACTGTAAAAGCATGTATTAACTATAAAGAGGATATTTATTGATCCACCTGAACAATACCAATAATAATACATACCATTTTGAATAAAATGAACAGGGGGAAAAGTTTTAATACATCAATTAAATGGTGTTTTAATTGCATCTACATTCTATGTCTTATAAATCAAAACAATTTTTATTTTTACTGTTTAAAATCCTTTGACTAAAACCTGACTATTCAAGGAAGGTCCATTTTCAGGGCATTATTTTTGACGTCGAATTAAATTAAATCTCTTGTTTTATTTGTCTTAATGGGTTTTTATGTTTTGTTTTGTTTGGGGTTTTTTTCATTTTCATTCATTATTTCCAATCATTTAAACCGACTGCGATTCACAAACTTTCTCAATGAAATTTTCAGGCCATGACCTTGTGAATGTGTATAAAATTGTGGTGCCTGTATGTTAAAGAAAAGATAAAGAAAATCTTACGATAGGTGTAGAACAATTAGACACAAGCATGTGTAGAATTGTCAATAAAATTCCACTCATTTCCCTTCAAGCTATCTGAGCAAATTCAGAATATAAGTGAACATTTGTTAAAAGGCTGATCATAATAAGAGTAAGGTGCAGAGTCTTGTTTACAGATTTATTTATTTTTTGTTCCAGAATTGTTGTATTTCTAAAATATTTGGTCTTCTTACCTTTGTTAATGCTGGTGGGATCCGTGGCTCTCTACTTTAGTGCTCTATTTAATGATTTGCCCATCGCGTGCTCAATGACGACAAAAAACACTTACATCCTCTTTTATACATCAGATTGCGTTATCTTAAAGTATGTTGTTTGTCACACATATGAATGAGTCTCCAGAACATTTCAGGAACTGAACACACATTATACGTGAGCACTGTCATACTTTTCTCAGAAATCCCCCATGTATTTCTTCAAGAAGTGGAGGCTAAAGCTTTCTGAAATGGCCCCTACAGTCTCTTGGCCATCATTTGGTAAATCTTGAATCAAGATGAACAAAGATTATTTCAGTATTAGAAACATTCTGTAAGGAATCGTGGTAGGAAAGAACAGAAAACAAAAAGCTCTGGCAACTTGACACATCTTCCATTTATCATCCATTTTATCAGATATGAAGAAACTAATTAACCTTTGCGATTAGCAGCATTTGCAAAAACACCACCTTGCTGCAGAGTTTGTGTTTAATTCACTTCAACAAAAATATGTTATGTCAGCCATGGGGTGCCAAAACATTTGCACATACACTCTGATAAGAATGGACATCATTTTTAAAGGACATACACATTTAAAATGCGTTAAAAGAATGTTTACACATCTGGGGGACAAGTACTTCTAAAAAAAAAAAAAAAAAAGCATGTTAAAATGAGTGTGTGGTGTATTCGTATGAGTATGTGGTGTAAGATTTTAATAAGAACAAATGATGTGATGTCCTAATGAAAGCAAAATAGCAAATAAATGAAAGGATGGATGGATTAAATATACAGTACTGATGCTGTGTAGTGTAAATGATGTCCAACAGTTGTGTAGTTTTTCTGAAAATAATGTTGCAACGACACACAAGAAAGCAGAAACACTTAC
Source organism: Bagroides melapterus (assembly GCA_028566695.1). Classification (NCBI taxonomy): domain Eukaryota; kingdom Metazoa; phylum Chordata; class Actinopteri; order Siluriformes; family Bagridae; genus Bagroides; species Bagroides melapterus. The sequence goes on along the minus strand of JAOTRN010000026.1, from coordinate 11,818,359 downwards.
TTCTTCTATTACAGACATCATTAATAACTTTAATTCAAGAGTGCTACTTTGTGTGTGTGTGTGTGTGTGTGTGTGTGTGTGTGTGTATGCATATACATATCTCCATGGCACCGCCCCCTGCTGATTGCTGATATGGATTTATGATGAAATTTATCTAAATACTATCAGTAACGTTTATTTCCATTATCAGGCATGACATCTCATTACATCCTGAATTCTGATCTCTATATTTAAGAACTTGCAAAATGACTTTTCTCTCTGTTTACCTGAGAAAACAGAGCTTTTATTTATTTATTTATTTTATTATTTGTTTTATTTTTTATTATTATCAGCTGTCTAGCTCTATAAGCTCTATAGATGTCTGTAATCTATTACAAGTTTTGTTTAATAGATTATTACTACAGCAGTCAAATTTTAGGGTGAATT
>JAOTRN010000026.1:11807355-11817833 GCA_028566695.1 Bagroides melapterus | reverse complement strand
TATATATTCTTTTCATATACAGAATCCAAACCACTGTATTGTAATGTAAAACCTCTAATTCCTTTATATTTTCCTGCCACAAATAAATCATTTCCTCAAGATATAATTAGAATTAATTTGAGTATATTTGTTCACAAATTGTTTACAAATATTTTATTTCAAATGCTTGACTTCCTTTTCCTTTTCTTCGAAATCTTTCACAGTGCTAGCACTTGTGTAACAATAAGAACCCCCTCTTGTTTCCTTTGAATTGTGTCTTTTTGTTTTTTCTGAGAATTCTGTGTCTTTTTCCAATGTTGATTTAATGTCATATATTTACAAAAAATATAACATCAAGTGTTTTTTTTTTATTTTTTTTAAATTATTATTTTATTGGATTTCAAGAGCGCTGTAAAAATATAATGATTCCAGCCTGGCACTGAAAACATTTAAATAATCTGTCTCCAATAAATTCCATATAAGTCAAATTCTCACTGAAGTAACTTCCCTAGAATGTAGAATTATTTAATGTGTAAAAAAAACATACACACAATAATGGATTTACAAACAATGTAATCAACCATCCCAGACTTTCAGTTTCTGTCTACAAAATCTGTGGGAAAACCCCAATGTTCCTATGTTTAAAGTTAAGAACACTTCATTTTCAAAGAACAATTTCTGGAACATTTATAAGATATTATAAAAACTCATCAGGCGTACAAAATGTAGTCAGATTCTTTTAGTACATGGTACAGATCATAGTGCTGTAAGGCTGAGGTTCTTCTTCTTTTTATTGTTGCTGTTTTGTGTTGCTGATTTATTTGTTTGTGGTTGAGACCCTACACTACATTCCAGACTAAATGTACAACCAGTAGCATCAGGCTTCGGTCCCTCATTTGACACAAGGACAACACATATCTTTTAAGAGTTCCTTGAATAATTAAGCAAACAAAAATGGGTTGTGTGAGGAAACTTTTCTGAAGTTATACTCTCAAAGGGGCAACTAAAGACCCTGAAGAGTCCTTAATGTTCTATGAGTCTAGCATTATGTATGCCGGGTAATAAAGTGTTTTAGACAGGAGCAAACAAAGTATTCAATTCTCACTACAAAGGAGTCAGCAAGACAAGAAGAAGAAGACTTTTCATTTGTCGCATATATACAGTATATTACATCCCAATGTAGATTTTATTCACATAATCCAGCAGCAGCATCCCTGGAGCTGAGAGGGTTAAAGACTCTGCTCATGGACCCAACAATGGCAGCTTGGAAATGCTGGGGCTTGAACTTCCTGACCTTCTGAGCAGTATCCCTGAGGCTTAACCTCTGAGCCACTGCTCCTACCATATCAGGTGCCAAAATACCACAAGAGGGAGGGTTGGAAGCTTACAAGACAAAAACAGCAGATGGCAGACATGAATATGTCTGTTGTATCCAATTTGTTCATTTCTCAGAGTGTACAAGAGGTAGAAAAGAGTCTTGTGTCACATCCACTAGAGACATTTCATCTTCATGTCTGTAGAGGGCCCCCTCCCATGTATACTAACAACGCTTCCTGTGAACCTTATCACGTCCTGTTCACAGACTATAAAGCACATGCAGACGTTGCAAAACCTCGCCTTGGTCTGCGACAGCTCTTTGGATTTGTCGTGTTGTCTAAACCTCCTGTAGGTTTCTGAAACATCTCCAGACTCCTGTTAACTAATTTGGTTAATTAATTAATTTTCCGTGAATGTGTATCTTAGGTTTATCAGTGTTCATGTGCTCATAAATTTGAAGTGTTGGAAAGCATAAAGGTTCAACAGACAAACATTTCTTCACACAAGAACCGATGTCAACATACTGTACATTACCGTTCACAAGTTTGAAATCATTTAGAAATTTCTTCTTTTTTTTTCCAGTTGTGAACTGAAGCCTCCCACTCCAGCACTGTTTCATGCTGGGATTAGTTCACAACATGGTTAGATAAGTTCCTACCATTAAAAGAAAGAAGGTTCTTTCTTTCAGGCCATTTTGTGTTTGTAAATACTAACCTAACCTAAAGAAGGCCACTTTTATAGCTTCCTTAATTAGTACAACACTGTTCAGCTATGCTAGCTATGCCAGCTATGCTAGCTAATAGAAAAGGGTTTTCTATTAGCCTAATAAAATGACTAACTTGGATTAGCGAAGATAACATGAGATTGAAACAGAAGACTGATGTAGATCTTTCCTTAAAAAAAATCATCAGATTCATTTTATGTTTATGAACATGGATTAAAATGTGTTTTTTTTTTTTTTCAAGGGATCCCAAACATGAACTGTAGCATATTTAAAAATAAAACTATATTATCTTCTAAATATATTCTGGGGAAGTAAGAATGTTTCAGAATGATTATTTTCACTTTTTATGTCATGTTGTTTGGATAAGACTTGCAGATTTATATTTAAAGCAAAAAGTGATGTATTCTGGTAGGTAAAAGAAGAAGTCAGCAGTTCCGCTTTCCTGCGTGTGCCATTGCAACATCATTCTGCAGAAAAACTTCAAAACTTTCTGACCTACTTGAGCCATACTACTGTAGATATTGTTGTAGCTTGTTTTTTCTTCTGTAAGTTAAGTTATACTTTTAATATTGATGCTTCTTTAGGTTCGTTTATCTGGATCATCAGAAGTTGTGGGTTTGTTTGCAGGTTCAAAATGGACCGAAAGAAAAAAAAACCTTCTTTCTTTTCATGGGAAGAACTTATTTACCATGCTGTGCTTACTTTGTACTACACTCTTCATAGAACAGAGCAACGTGGATTTAACCAGAAGAGAAAAAGGAGTGGGAGGCCAGGTGCAGCAAGGAAAACCAGGATATTTCCACTTTTTATTCGTATTTTTAGCATGATGTCAACAACTCAACTTCCCCTTCTCTCAGTGCCAGTGCTGCCCCTTATAATAAATAAATTCTCTCTTAATTGCTGTTTTTTTAAGTTCATATTTTTATGAACTATTTTTATCTGTACACAATGATTCACACAGTGAAAGATGAAAATGATGAAAGTTTTTTTTTCTAAATATTTTACATTTGTTTATCCGATGACGGAGAATTACCATTTGTTCAACAACTAAAAATAATTCTAATAAAGTGTTTGTTAACAGTATGTTTAATTACATTGATATAGATATATAATTATAAAGAAATATCAAAAATAGTGGAGTGCAGTGTGGGGAAATAAAGAAATATACATAATACATAGTTTCTCTCATGAACAGATCTCTATTTATATGATTTGTTGTTTTATTTTTTGTTAATAGTTTTCCTTAGGTTAAAAAGTTGATTTATTTTGTATTCTAACATTTCTTAACGTATTGCTTTGCGAGTACAACATCTGCAGTAACAAACTGAGGTACAGAAAGTACCATGATAAAGTACATATAATATAAGCTGTAGCAGATGAAGTCTTTCACATCCACAGCCCTAAATTAAAGTAATATCACATAACAATGAAATATATTATAATCACAAATCACAAATAATTCTTCATGCACATTTTATTAGATTCTTTAAAATTCCACTATGTTTCCATCTTGAGACGAAGACGTCACATATTTATCTCTGATACCCAAGCACTTTTGAAAAGAAAACTCTGAGCAACACTGGACACAAATTCAACATTATACCATGTTAGTGCTGATATCTGTCAATGGACATTGCTTGAATATGGGAAAATTTGGTGCTATTAAAGAAAGTAAAATGATTGCGCTGATCTCATTGAACCTGAATCTGGCTGTTGGTCCATTAACAGCTCTAAGATTTCTCCTTAACATTTACTTTTATGGCATTTAGAAGAAGCCCTTATCCAGAGCGAATTATATTTATCTTGAGGCTTCAGGGCTTTGAGGTCATTGAGGCTTCAGGGCTTTGCTTAAGAGTCCAGCAGGGGCAAATTGGTGGTCCTGGAATGTGAACTCACAACCGATCAGTAGCCCAACACCTTAACCACAAAGCTAGCACGTCCCACTGAGTCACATTATCAATCCTTTCTGCGATACTACAACGTGAAATGTTGTTCATTGAGAACTTTCACTGGAATTCTGTAGTCTCTCCTTAAATGTAAAGCATTTGAACAATCGCCAGAAGCAGAATCCTTGAAGCTTGGTAACGAGTCTGCCTACGCATTGAGCAAAAGTCTTTCGGAGCACGGAAGATGAGAAATAAAAGATGAAGGGATTCAAACAGGCGTTGAAGGTGCTGGGAAGCAGAGTGTACACTCTCCAATCGGGAACATACCATCCAATAAAACTCACCAGATGGGACACATTGAAAGGCATGAAGCAAACGATGAAGACCAGGAAGGTGACTATGACAAGTCCGATGGCCCTACAGCGCTTCTTAGGGTTGAACTTAGGTAACTGGGAGAGGATGAGAATAAATTTGATGTAGCAAAAGCTGCAGATCAAAACAGGGATGAAGAAAAGTACGACGAACAACTCTAGCCGGAACGGCAAAATAATCTTCAACTGCTTGTCGTTAAACATGGTGTAGCAGGAGTCCCTGTACGATGGTTCGGGCTGGGTGTCATTATGATGTTCGTGGTTCTGTACAATGTAGATGAAGCTGCAATGCACCATGGTAACCACCCAGAATAAGACAGCAGCGATCACAGCGTTGCGAGGATTTCGTTTCGGTTTGTATTTAATGGGGAAGGCCACTCCCAGATAGCGCTCCACACTGATAGCTGTTATAAGCAAGGTGCTGTTGTAGGTGGAGGTGTAGATGACGTATCCCAACAGAGGGCACAGGAAGTAGCTCAGGGTCCATCGCATGTCGGCTGCCTCTTTCATGCGGATCGGGAGGAAGATAAGAGTGAGAAGGTTTGTGATGTTCAGGCTGAGCAGGATTACATCAAGAGGCATAGCTTTTTGTTTTAGCTTCAGAACAAAAGTGTAGAGAGCCAGCAGGTTGGCAGGGAGGCCGATCAGCAGGGTAATGCTGTCCACAGTCAGGATCAAATCACTAAGTGTTTTCGTCCAGTACATTTTTTTTTTACTCTAGGATCATAAAAAAAAAATGTTAAGAATTTTGAGAGAATGTAGGACAGAACATGCACAACTGATATCCATTTATATTTAATGCTAGCATAATCCTTGTGGCTAATTAATTACGCTATTTGCTCTTGACAAATAATTGCAAAATATTGTTAACGCCTCTATATATGCTTTCAAGATGTTTCTATTATCCACCTTTAGAGTGAAACAAGGATCCTAGCAAGCAGAGAGTAAAAAAATATATATACTTGACTGCAAAAACTGGGTTGGTGCATGGGACAGAGCAAATTTTTTTATTTTCTAGATGAAAGAAAAAACACTTTTTAAACAGTAATCAGTTTCTCTAATCATACTACACCTAGTCCCACAGACCTAAACATAGTCCTTAATGACTCAAAAGACCCAAATATTTGGAAAACCCTGAGTACAGTGAACTCTTTTGGGGAAGTAAATGAAACAAAATAGAATCACAAAGTCAAACAGAAAACATTTATTTAAATGCATTTTCTAAATCAGTGCTTGGAATCACATTCGAGTTTTATTTTTAATCTGCAATCATACAGTTTTTCTTTTTAATCGGTGATCAGTAGACTGTCAAGGCTTTGAATTGGACTCAGAGCTCATCTGAAGTGGAATCCCAGTGGGATTGTTTATACGACTTGTATATGATTTACAAACCTACCGACAAATTCCTTGCATCTTAATTAAAACGCCGGCCGTGGCCATACAAACAAAAGACGAGCTCAATTAAAGTCTTCAACAAAAGAAAATGCTAGAAACTGTTGCTATGTGCTATTATTAATATTCTTCTTTGATTAATATGATTTATATTTTTTCCTCATAACTGTTGGGATCTGTCCAATCTCTGTCCAGTCTTGGAGATTTTTTTTTTCTACATTTATGCACTGCATAATTCTATGGTTATTAGTTTATTATTTATGTGGTTATCAGTCAACTGTTGCTAGAGCTTAACCATTCAATTAGCAAATTTCTGGTCACTAGCATGCTATAACTATGACAGTGATACATTTTTTATTAAAAACCACATCAAGCTTGTGACATTCAAAGAGAAAAACGAAATAAAGTTCAGAATGATGCTAATTACTTGAGTAAGTTCTTAAGGATTTAATTTACCTTCTATTTTTCCAACCCAAGTTGACACTGAATATAATCAGAAAATAATCTCATCATAACTCTTACCTTTGTTTGACTGTGAAGAGTTTTTTGTTTGTCTAGCTGAGATTTTACCGTACCGCATTTTCTTATAGCAGTGTCACAACGATGAGCAACACGCACAGGAAAGAAGAAATTCTTGCCTCATGGTTCACAATTTTCTTTTTTTTTTTTACAGACTGCGATGTTTTAGTGTTTTTTATTGTGTACATTATAAGATTTTGTACAGGATAGACTATAACTCAGACATAGCAGATCAGAAACAGAGCAGCTAGTGAGCTAGTACAGAAATAACGTCAGTAATACTTAAACATTTACAAAAAGAAAGAAAGATAAAAAGAATTGCCAATATATCAGATAGCACAAGAGCTTTAAAGAAGAAACACAATGAAAGTCTACAGAAAATGTGTTCTGTTTCATGAAAACATTAAAAATTTACCTTTTTTACCACAGACATCAAAGCGACACAAGCAGCATACGTTCTCTTATATCCTACAGCACTCTGGAATTCTCGACCCTGATTGGTCGAAAAAGTATTAAGTCTTAATATTCTATTGTTTCTATAGAAACTTTTCTTTCACAGTGACTTATGTTATGTACATTGGATCAAAAGTTCACAATGAACATCTGTTTTGTTATGTAACAAATAAAAATAAATGTGTTTATATTGTGAGGTTTTCTTTAAGAATATCTTTAGTTAGCATTTCTGGAAGAGGTCTCCAGTGTCAACTAGTTGGAACAAACATTTGTTTTCCGCAGCAGGAAAGTTTTCCGGAGTTCTGTTTCAAATTTACATGATTCCGTTTTTTTTGTTTGTTTTTTTGTTTGTTTGTTTTTTGTTTTTGTTTGTTTGTTTGCTTTTTACTTATAATGGAAATGTTACCAGGAAATAACCGAAAAAAAGTTGTTGTTTTTTTTAAAAAAAGTACAAATTGCTGAAGGAAAATTAAGAATAAATTGTAATAATTGGGAAAATGTGGTTGTATAAATACCTAGAGCACGTTAAGGTGTGATTAGAACAGAAACGACTCCTGGGTAGTAACAGCAACGCTGCTTCACATGTCACACATCTTTGTCATTTCTTATTTAATTATTACTTCAAATAAAACAACATCTAGATAATGTTTACCTCAGTAACATGTGAACCAGACGTGTGCAGTTCGGCAAAAATGTCTCTAGGGTTCTGTCACACACATAGAGACACACAGGAAAGATGAAACACCTACTTCTTCTTTTACTGTTTTCTTTTTTCCTTTTTAGTTTAGACTTGACCTCAAACGTTCCAGAACATTCCAGAAAATAGATAAGTGATTAATAGTCTTTTGAAGAGGCACACACCAATTAATGCTCCAAAGCAGCAGTAATGAAAGCAGTAAACTATTTAAAAATACATCTCTACTATCCATATTTAGAAAAAAATAGTCACATACTCTAGCGTGTGCAGTGTGTAGGTATCCATACGGAGTGTTAACATGTCAGCGCTGATACAGACAAATTGGTGAAATGGCTTGAGTGCGATCAGTAAAATTTTTTTCAGCTGAGAACCAGGAGATTTCATCACATCTTGAATATGAAACTAAGTTCTCAAGATGAATGAATGCTGGTATGCATTTGGATAATTTGGATCGACATTAGAAATGATTGTAGAGCGTAACATTCTTATATACCACAGCTGTGTTGAATTCTTGATCTTGATTGGATTGAAGGTGTTTTCAATACAAATAGAAACAGAAGTACTTTTGTATCCCTCTTCAGAGTGATTCTATTTTCCTATCCTAAAATGTTTTTATATGGTTTTTACTTGAATTTGATAGAGCGAGTTATGGGTGGGAAAAGATCTGACATGATGTATATTGTTTTTTGTTTGCGATTTTAACAATGGTATGTAGATTCATTTATATCAACTGATTTGTCAGACTGTAGAAGACATTATTCATAATTCCCTCCATTATTCATAATACCCTCACCCTCCAGTGTCACCCAAATGAGGATGAGGTTCACTTTTAAGTCTGGTTCCTCTTAAGGTTTCTTCCTCTTCTGAGGTTTTCCTCACCACAGTCACCTCAGTGACCTCAGACTTGTTCATTAGAGATAAATACAAAGACATTTAAATATAGATCGTATATTAACCTATGTACAATGTTAGCCTTTTTTGCAATATTTCTTGTTCTGTAAAGCTGCTTTGAGATAATGTCCAATGTTAAAAGTGCTATACAAATAAAATTTAATTGATTTAAATTGATCTATAAAGAGAGTTAACAAACGAATGGAAACAAATTAGAAAGATGTTGAACGTCTATGACTACCAAGAATAATTACTATGAGAATGAGCTTGTGTTCCAGTTTTTGTTTAATATGTCTACACCTATACTCCACTAACACGAAACAAAAAACAGCTGTCTTTCATTCTCAGTTTCAACATCTGTAAAATACTCTACGTATGTTTTATTTTTTCATCCTAAATTTATATGCAGAAACTGCAGTAGTCATATCATTAAAAGTGAATAATAATTTTTAAATATTTTAACTTGTCTTATCGGATGCCTGTCGACACCGTGGTTGATGGGTGTCAATATTTATGTTTATTTTTGTTCATTTCCAAAGAAACCCACATCCTTTGACTTTTTAACCAATTAAGTCATGTCTCAAATTACTTCAAAGGTACGAAAAAACACCTACAAAGGTCTACAGGTAGCACACACATACATAGACTCACCACATTAGCAAAAGGCGAAGGGAATTTCCATATAACAGTTTGCATACAACAACAAGCCCCCTGGCAATTTGTGCCTCCTCCCTTGACATTTTGCCTGATAGATGATTTGATGTGATAATCTCACCATCGTGCTTTTTGACTAGTAATTATGCCAAAGTCCAGCACGTCCATGAGCAGCTTGAACAATCAAAGAGCTGCTTATCTCTGCAGAACCGGTGGTAATTTCTCATGATTTTCCTGGTGATTGAGAGTCAGCCAGACCTTTCAGTCTTGTGCTTCACACACAGGTGTGTTCATGCCATTAACCTTTAATGCCGTGTTTATGTGTGTGTATGTGTGTGGGTGGGTGTGTGGGTTTTAAGAAAATTACACACATTAGGCCTACAATATTTATATTTATATATTTCAATAAAGCCAGCTACAGTATACGCAGTATAAGTAGTCGCTTAGGGCCGCTGAGACATCACGGTGTAGCATTAGATTGATAGTTTTTTCTTAATATATATTTATTCCTTTATGGTAAAAATTAAAATGCCCCAAATATTGTAATTTTTATGGATTAATAAACAGCACCTTGAGTATTTTAACCTATTATAGTTATATTTATTGGTGTAGAACTTCAAGGTACTGTAGGTTACTTGCTTATCATCAATAGACAGTTGCTTCCTCACCATGTTAATATAGGGAAAAAATCTATTTAATATTACCAAGAAACCATAGAGTTCTAGGATCTAAAGTGTTCTGTAATGAAAAACTTACCGCTCTAATCTTTACCGTTTTTGACACTTATATCAATGAAGATTACTTTGTTAAATACCAACACATTTTTTTACATCCAGTTAGGCCTATTATTAACTTTAGAGCTGTTACTATAGAAACAATAACAGTCAGAGCTGCTGTTATCAAAAAATTATCAATACCTTCTGACCAATTAGATTTAAGAACTCAGCAGAGCAGTGAGAGGAATAAGATACAACAAGCCCATAGATGTTATGATGGCGCAGAGTTTTAGGTGGCCTCCTTGTGGTGTTCTAAATATCACTGGGGTAAACAGGGAAGTCAGGGACCAAGGATGATGTCACTTAGGATGCTGAAAGTTTGAGAAACAGCCCTGGTTATGTTCATGATGAAAATACAGTAAATCAAGGCTCTAATACCATTATACACATTTTTGGCTCCCTCTACTGGACATCTCACAGGCTTCTTTATTCTGGTTTTATTTTCACAAACACAATAACTATATGAAATCCAGGCCTCAAGGGAGTAATTTAGTTTAAACAAATTTCTCCTTAGCACAGATGTTATTCTAGAACCGAAATGATTACAGTTCAGACATTTTACATAAGTGAATTTACGCTAAATTGAAACACTTCCTGACACATTCTCTCAGTTAATTGGTTGCATTTTACAGTAGTGATTACTTTCTAGGTTGTCTTATGAACAGGATACTGAATACTGAGAACAATTTGACACATTTCCAAATTATCAGCCCTTTTAATGGAAGAGTATTGATATTCATTCTTTGAATTTCAATGTAAAAAAGATATATTTTAAAACATCATTGCCATTCAAAAATAAATAATAAAAAAAAATATATA
>JAOTRN010000026.1:11757763-11768679 GCA_028566695.1 Bagroides melapterus | reverse complement strand
TATATATACACACACACACACACACTGTATATCAGATATTATTTTAATTTTATTAACAAACAATACAAAATACTATTTTGTTTATACTATACTGTTTTACAGAATGAAATGAAATAAAAGTTTGTGTTAAATTATTTTATATTAGTGTACATATTATTTAAAGCTTATCTGATCAGCCAATCACGTGGCAGCAGTACAACGGGATCAGGAAACGGGATCTCGTCGATTTTGACTCATTGATTTCTTTAATCTAGTATTAGTTTAGTAGCTGGATTATTTCCACTCAGGGTCAGGGAGTAGTTTGATAATGATGATGTAATTAGATTTGTCTAATGAGTGGGCTGTGACCTTGTCTACGACCGTCTGGCTTAATCAGTCCACCCACATGACTACAGTTAAGTCCATGCACGTGTGTCACGTGGCTAGAAGACTCAGAGTTTAATAAGAAGTACAGAGCGAATGCGTTTGCTGTACGGGTTAATAAAAAAAAAAATATATATATATATATATATACACACACTTCTGTTTGCATCAGAAATTGTTTCACTGATCAGATTAAAACTCAATCATTTCAAAATAATCTGATAAAGAAAATCGTGCATTTTATACCTGTTATATTTTATAACCACATACAAAAATATACACAAATCAACACATGACTGTATGATGTATAAGAGGCGTGTAAAAGCTACGTAAGATGTAACGTAACCTCGTAAAACAGTCAAAAAAACTGAAATAAAAAGCGAGATAAACATTTATGAGTTATACTGAACGGGGTAAGAAAAAAAAAATCTTGAAATAGGTTTCCTTTTTTTTTTTCGTCGGCAGATTTCTTTGCTTGCCTTAAGCACAAATTCACTTAAAATTAGATTTTTTTTTTTCTTTAAACTACCTTTTTTCTGTCATTTCTCCTCATCAAGAAAATTAAAATTAATCTTTATTTAAGAATTTTTAGAAATTTGGACTGAAAACCAGACAAAACAACTAAGTAAGAAAGTCATCTTTTTGCAGTGTAGCACCCAAAAAAGAAAGAAAGAAAGAAACAAAAAAAAAACGTTTGAATATATTAATATATGACGTGACAAGCATTCGCACAGAGGGAGCAGAAGCTTAACGGCTCTGAGATGGCAGAACAGCGCTGGCAGAGCCACGTAAACCTGCCTGGAGCCTGATAACGACAGAGAAAAGCTTATCGCAAAACGCACGACACACAACACGGTGTAAACAAGAGCCTCTTCACGAGCTTCTGGCTGCCATCGTCGCTCGGATGCTTCGGGTTCACGTGAGCGCCGGGGGACAAAAGCAGGAAACACAAGAAGAGATTTTCCCGCTCGCCGGATCTCGTCCAGTTCTTCTCACCACTCGTGTGGTTGATAATGAAATTGATCCGTTTCCAATACACTGCCCTCTTAGATCAAGTCCTGGCCACTCGGAACCAGAACACGTGAAAAAAAAACAAACAAACAAAAAAAAAAACATTCACATCGTACACGTGTTAAAAGCAAAGCTTTTTTTTTTTTATTGCAATTAGTAGTGAAAGATACACTTCAATCTAAGGCAAAGCAACACTAAAGGCCATCAGAGAAAGAGTTACAAAACATACATAAGAAATACTTTTAAAGGTAAAATAAAAGACCCCTTGGTGTAGCGACACAGAGAGAGAGAAAGGGGGGGAAAAAAAAAAAAAGAGAGAGAGGGAGACAGAGTCATGGAGCTCCTGGACATGAAACATTCGTGGAGAACGTCCTTTAGACCCTCGAGCTGAAGGACAGTCCTGAAGGACACTTAGCTAAAAGAGTGCATACTTTGGTTCCTCTAGGGATAAACTTTACTGTCTGAAGGTGTCGTGGAGCTCAGAGTCCTGTGCCGTGGACAGACACCAAAGATGATGCATTTAGAGAAAATTACAGGAACTTTTTTTTTTTTTTTTTTTTTTTTTTTTGGATCTGCTAAAACTCAAGACTATGCAGTCTACAGTCGTCATTTTTGGAATGCTGGAGCTTGACGCTTTTTTATTTTAGTAAACAACTGTTTGTAAACAATCCACAAATTCAGGAACAGTTGTGCATGTGCGTTACTCTTCACGTGTGAACTCCGCCGGAGCTGCATGTTTCTGTCCCCCTTCGTTAAATGAACTAACGGCTGAAGTCGAGACCTGCGGGTGATGACGAGGCGGTGGTACGAGCTGTGGCCGTCAGATCGTGACCATCTTGATCGTGCTGGACTGGAGGAACCGTATATGCTGGACGAGGAGTACGTTTTCACACGTGGGGATTTGCACAGTTAGTGGTTTATAAGACGTGACTGCGAGTTAGCATACTTCTCTATACAAACTAAGGCATTTAATAAACAAAAATAAACAAACAAACAAACAAAAAAAAAAATATCTGACAACAGTTGAGGCTGAGGCTCATGTGATCCGAGTGGAATGGGACTTTCCTGCTCTCTCCTTTAAATGGCTCTGGCACAATAGACAACTCGACTCGAGCAAACGACTACGAACTTCCTGCCTCAAACGCAGGGGAACTTCTGTCGCTGGAGTTTAGCAGCTCTGGATTCCAAACACGTCAGCTTTGTTTGTTTATCGTACGTGTCAGTGTGGTTCTCTGACCCCTTAACAGAAGAACAAGCAGCATTCGGAGAGGGTTGAGGCGGAGCAGAAGCTTTTCCTTTCCTCTAGATGTAGTTGGTCAGTAACCCACCATCAATTACACAATATATTGAGCAACGACTAAATGATTTAGGTCATTTAGTCGTTGATTTGAAATTCGACGAGGAGTCCGTCTTATTCGGAAGGCGGCAAGGGGGACACGTCCTTATTTCCTTACTCCCGTGATTTTGTTCAGTATATTTCTAAACGTTATCTTATCTACGGTGACATCAGCAAACTCGGATGTGTTCTGTGAGGAAAAGGGCTATGGAAGGAGTCTCCAATGTGAGCAAGTACTCGTGTGTGTGTGTGTGTGTATGCATGTATGTATGTATGTATATAGAGAGAGAGAGCGAGAGAGAGAGAGAGAGAGACACGAGTTTAGTTTCTCGTTTACGTGACAAGCTGCATGTTTTTTTGCCTCTTCAATTTTACGGGAATAAAATTAAAGAAAGCTTCAAGAATTAACGACCGTCTTTAGCTAAATTATTGCAGGTGATAAGCACCGCAACTAAACTTTTTAACCTTTAACAATAAACGGGTAGGAAAAAAAAAATGTGTCATTCTTTTATATATGAAACACTGTTGTCCTTTTGCTGTGGTATAAGAGGAATTAAAAAAAAAAAAAAAAAAATTAGTACATGGAGTTAGGGGTAAATAATAAGAATTTCTTGAAGACACTAAAATATGCCTGAACACATCCTCATGTCGTCAGTCACCCTCTGTGTCTAAAGATCACTAAAGAAATCCGGTCCTGATGATCAGTCATTGATTAAATTTTATAAAAAATTTGGTCATTTCTTATAAAACCTGTATTGATCAGGATTGTGGGGAAGCCTTCAGGATGATTAATAATACTGTACGTGTTAAGATTGCGATATATCGTACAACTGATAATCAGGACACTTATGAATTAACCTCACTAACGATCTTCAGCTACACTTCTGTGTTCCTGCTTTGGTTTTTGTTGTAAAAAGAAATCCGCTCTGCAGCGCAGGATCCGAAGAGCTTTCGTCTAACAGGAGTGTAAAGAACCGTGGGTTTGGGATGTGGCGCCCTCTTGCTGCCCCTCCTTTCCACCCTCCGTAATGCCGCCTGCTACGCGGACGCTCCAGCCGCACTTTAGAACGCTTTTAATAAATACACCATAAAATATTTCGCATATATATTTTGAATATATTAAAAGGAAAAAAAAAAAAAAAAATTAAATAAGACAAAAATGAAAAGTTGGCTCAATAAACAGAAAGAAGTGTTAAAGAGAGACACACAAAAAAAACAAAAAACAAAAAAAAAACACTTCTTACAAAAACATCTACTCAAATAGTTAAGGATAAATGTTGTCAGGTATTAATCTAGCACTGATACTGTAATCAAAGCAATGTTTAACTCGTTTAGTTGTACATTTGCAGCATACCAAGGTCAGTGAGGTGCAGTGTTTCGAGATCTCTTGTAAGAGGTATTTCCTCCTGGACCGACAGACACCCATGTGACCGACAAAGCGCCTGAGGGGTCTCGAATTCTTGACCCTAATACTCCAGGTCGAAAGTGAAGGTAATAAAATAGACTTGTATGATATCTGTAAGTACTTTCTATAGGGCTTTGAAGGAGTGGTGACCGAAACATCTAAAAACCACCTCAAACCAGCAGGGAGCCGAGTGTGTAAAAAAAAAAACCAAAAAAAAAAACAGACGTTTCATCACCACTTCTCAGACAGGATGTTGGTCTAAAAACTCGTAATCCTACGCCTCGTGAGTTCCTTAAAAAGGAGCTGCTGAGGCCACTTGTTCCGCAGGGGCGGGGCTAAATTCCAGGCATTAAAATAGTGAGACTGCACAACCTTCGGGGTGCAAACGCTGCTCGTCTATCGATCCACCTCTCCAGATAAAATCCTCCTAACTTGGATGTCGGAATAGGGACGATAGATATTTTATCATCTGGCACATGCCTATATGCTTAGAAGATTAAAAAACATAAACCCCAAATAATCAGAAAGCAAGTCGGTTGCTACTTCCTGTTTGGGTGGCAGTCTTTAAAGTGCTGTGCTAGGCTTTTCTCTCCGTCAGGCTGTGTACCAATTGCCCCATTGTCCTGACATTAAAATTTATACTTGGCATATATTATCACTGTTATAAATGAATATACACAAAGACTTCAGTGAGCCTCGTTCTTTAGATGTAAAATGTGTGAATGTAAGCTTGTGCATGCTTCTGCATGTGTGCAAGGTACGATAAAGAAAAACGGTTTGATCTGTCACTTAAATTCGGATTCTTCAGCACCGTCATGAGGAAAGGCACTTTCTAAGGACTTTAACCTCTTTTGGCTCCACACGCTTTACACTGAAACACTGAAAACGGGAAGGCCTGCGGGTTTCGAGGTCGCGCGTCGAGCCGACTTCGGTCCTCATGAAAGGATAGCAAAAGGTCAGCCGGTGTGCTGAACGTAAATGACGCGAGGCTGAGAATACTCATGAGGTGAAATACAACTGCTACACGCTAAGCACCGCCCGGTCCAACATGCTACACAGCTTTATTCATAACATCTGCTACCAGAACGTTCCTAAAACAGGAATTTATAAATACTCTACATTGTTGAGGTGGAACAAAACTGATGATCATCCAAAATAACTCTGATAGTGGTTCCATTATTTAAAGACGTAGTCATCACAGCATTGATATCAGCATTGGATCGGGTTTTTATCCGATTGAGTGATGTCCGTTATGCCGTGATCATGAGGTGTTGAAATATACGACACGGATCTTTTATATTAACACAGGACAAAAAAAAAAAAATGTCCTAAAGCACATCGACATGCTTGGGATGATTTTGTTTAACTTGGTGACCGAAGCGTACAACGAGCAGGCTTCGTTACCCGGGACTGGGACTAGACTATTGGTACTGTTTTGAAAATGAGAAATGGAATTGGTATCAACATTAGACACTACGCTGCATCACCTAACTTGATGGTGATACGTTCAAGCTCACTGTGATGCTCGACTTTAGCACATGCACTAATATCTCTGCTCAGAAGAGGCTTCAAACACAAAGTACAGTCTTAAAACCACATTCTTACTCTACATAACAATCTTGCACCATTACTGCTGTCTATAGTATTTAGTAACATCAGAAAGTCAGTACAATTACATTTTTTTTTTTGTCTAGGAAATAATTTAAAAACAGAAAACGTTATAAATAAGTCAGCTCTTGATTGGAAAAGAAGGTGGATTTTTCCAGTAATAATAAAACTGATAAATGCCATCAGGGACCATCGAGCGTGACGTGAACTGGTTTGAGGTTTAGGCATCAGGGGTACCACATCTGCCCTCTTCAGCACGCCTAAACACGACCCGAACGTCTGTTCTAACAGAAAGATATGTAGCCAGCACCATTTGCAAACTCCATGTTCCCACCCTCATGACAAAATCTCTGTAGTGTGCATCATAAACAATGCACAGTATAGCACCAAGCTTTATTCAGCTTTAATTAGTGCAGTTACTGTCCCCTCGCTTACAAAACGGGATGTGCTTCAGAAGGAGCGAGAGAGTCTGCTATTAAAACTCCATACTGCCCTCTACTGGCCCTCTGGTGAACAAACATGCTGCTGCATCACCTCGCTCTCGTCCTTGAATGAAGCTGAAGCACACCGTCAGTCTCGTCAAAGGAACCTGTACAATAGCAGCTAGATCCTGATCAGAAGTGGCAGACGATGGTACGAGACGTTTCTGCTGCGCAGGATAAAGGAGCTGGGAGAGTTACACGGCTGTGAAGGACTCGCACTGAATCCGAAGACCTAAAGGCCGCGCAATACTGATCAGCGAAAGATATTCATTAAGGTTATTCCATCACAAAACAGAAGTTAAGAACAGATCATGGCTTTCTGCAATCGAATAAAAGTTGTAACCTCTAAGCCTTTAAAAAAAAAAAAAAAAAAGAAAGAAAGAGAAAAAAAATAGGGAAAAAAAAAACTCTCCAGTGAAACTGCAAGCTTGGGCATCTTAATGCACTGCATTAACCGTTTTCTTTTTTGAAGAGAGTAGGAAAAAAAAAAAAAAAAAAAACCTTCTAGAAAATATTCCATTTCTAAAACCAGGCACTTGAATTTGAACCGTCACCAAAGAGATCTATAAATATATATAAATTATATATAAAAACATACACGCTTCCATCTAACGTTCAACCCTTCATCTCGTATTGATATACAGAGTGCTGGGATGCCATCATCTTTCATCTCACATTCTTAACCCTATTCCATTCTCACCTGATCCAGTAAAAAGCTGTACCCTACATAGGTGCTGATCGGTTATTGCACTAAAACTGGAATATCACAATCTGTCCATTAACATGGCCTCTACTTGTTTTTTTTCTTCTTTTTTTAAAACAACGGGGGGGAAAAAGGGAGAAAAAAAATTCATCTAAAAACAGGCTGGGAGCAATTAAAATAAACAAAAAAACAAACAAACAAACAAAAAAAAAGACATTAAAAATAAGATCACTTCGCACTGTAGTAAATAAAAGCTTAGTGATCCGGACCACTATGGGACGACTAACTCAGCATGAAGCCTGAGGAAAACAAATGAACCTTGAAGAAAAAAAGAAAGAAAGAAAAAAATATCAGTTTGTAATAACATCTGGCCCTAATGGGTGGCACTTACAATTAAGAGCATGTGTGTAAATTTTTTGAGATATTCCTAATGTATAATTCATAGAAACTGACACTCGTCCACTAGCAGAAGACGAACTCTATCTCTTTCCTAACTTCTTTCACCTTTCCTGGATGTCATTCTGCAAAAAACAAAAAAAAACAAAAAAAAAACTGGGCGGTCAAAGTGCTGCTGTTACAACCATGAGGTAAACAAATCAAGCAGACAGACGGGGGAGGGGGGAACTCCCTTTAGTTTGGTGTAAGGGTCACCTTAATCCGTAATAAATAAAACGTGGTTGGCTGGTTTAATATTGCATAACAGTGCTGAGTTTGGGCGTTGAATTAAAGCAGGTGTGCACTCTCAGGCCGGATTCGGGATTGGCGAGACCCCCCTCACCACCACACACACACACACTCACACACACAAACACCCCACCCCCGCTTCCTGCTGCACAGTGTCCGGTCCGCATTTAGGAGGAGGTGTGTGGGCGAGCGAGTGGGATAGATCAGGGCTCTCAGGCGAAATACATGGTCCTCAGGGTGTCATGGTGAATCTGCACAGCTTTGGCCAGAGCCTGGGGGTCTCGGCCATTACTCTGACCCGAGACGTGGCTTCCCTCGGCACTTAGGATGAAAGAGAGAGAGAAAGCGAGAGACAGAGAAATGGAGGATTAACGCCGTGCGCTTATTTTCTCTTTCAACAAAGATCACAAGCCAAAGTAAGCAAGTGAGCTAAAAAATTTTTTGAAATCTTCAAGACCCTCACCTGTCATGTTCTTTATCCACCAGGTGATATCGGGCACGGAAGGCCACCAGGTGGGCGTAGTAGGCAGGTGCGGGGATGGAGACGGAACGTGTGCAGCGCACGTACGTGTGGCACAGCTGGTAGGTGAGCAGCTGGAACTCGTCGGCTGTGAAGCAGTTGTCGTCCCAAAGCACATGGTAGTGAGAGGGCCGACTTGTGCCCTGGTAGAGAAAAAAAAAAAAAATCAATAGATACTATGTACTGTATGGCACTAACTGATACGTTGCAGGTATTGTGGGCATCACAGGTATTCTGGGTTCTCTAGGTCTGAACTTTCCATAGACACTTTAGTAATTAAAGCTTGTTCGAAACGAGTGAACATGGTAAAACTTTCAGAACTAGCTCAACAGCAAGAGCTCATAATAATTAGTTATTATAATTAATACTGCTTGCATAAAATAGTGTGGGGGAAGGGAGCACTGAAAAGTCACAGAGATGCAAATATATTCCACTTTCCACGATTCAGAGCATCCCCCACACAGATGTCTAGTTCAGGAGTGTGTGGTGTACCTGTATTCCAGCATGGCTGCAGAGGTAAAAGTCGAACTCATAAGGGTGTGTGATGTCTGTGTCGACAGTCGTACCAGCAGGAATGTTTCCGCTGCGGCCCACCTACAGACAACATCCAGATTGCCAGAAAATAACAATTAGCATTAAACGTAGAGTTTTTTTTGTTTTTTTTTTAAATCAAGTTTAATCATTAAGTCATTTCTTTCCAGACGGCATTCATTACACAACAAAGTTACAGTGTAATAAGACGTACAAAGGTTACCAGATGAAAATCTGTCGCATCATCACATACTTCTGCCAATTACAGATTTATTTATTTATTTATTTTTTTACACAGTTAACAAAGAATGTAAACAGCAGAAACAATTAGAGCTCCATTTTTCCTTTCAGTATCCCTGTTAAGCTCTGTCAAAAGGCCAATTTAAGCAGTTTTAGAAAAGACATTCCCTTTCAGAAAGGTTTCTACCTTTCTGCTTTATAGTGGCTCTTAACACATTCTCTGTAAATACGCCCATTGCTTATGTCTCTAGAGCGTATCTTAAGAAGTCTGATTCTCTCAATACAGCTGAAGTAAAATAATTACAGACTGTCAATGGACAGACTCTTGTGTTAATGAGCGTAATTAAGCATTTGGCTGATAACGATTAGAGGGACGGTAGAGAGAGAAGTGAAGGATGCCCCCAAAGAGCAACTAATCCATCTGCAAAGGGTGTGAATACGGTCTGAAGAGTAGTTTACAGATAACGTCTGACTGTGGGAGCAGCAACTCAATATTAACGGTGACTACAGGTCACCTTATCAGGCCTGAATGTTACTGAAAACTTCATTATCATAATTGCATCATTTTTATGTCACCATTTAAGGTGCTACTTTCTGATGTTAGATTATTGTTATATATAGTTTGTAATAAATAAACAAACAAATAAATACAAACAACACTAATCCTTTTTGAATTTTGAAGCATGATGGTGGTGGTACTGAATTGTTAGGATACTTTTCATCATAAGAAAATGAGAAAGCAGCCCAGGCTGAGGGAACTTGAGCCCTGGGTTTAAAAAAAAAGTTGCTTAAAATGCCTAAGATGTAGTGACTATGTTAGCTGAAAAGCATCAAAGAATCACAATGATGTTACGTCTAGAAGAAGGCTGCATAAGTAAGCAGAATTTTGAGGTAGCATTTATATTCCTGAGACAGCTGTCATCTCATTTGGAGTGTCAGTGTAACTCTGATAATATGTGATAGTATAATATATAGTATAATATATTTTATGATGTAAAGACTGGAACTTTCTAGTGTCTGCGAACGAGCTCACCCTCTCGTTGCGGTCGGCACAGAACAGGCGGGTGTGGTGTCGTTTCTGCACCACAATGTAGGTGATGCCTGGCTGGTACTCTTTCTCGAGGCTGATGCAGGCCTCCCTGATAGCTAGCAGTTCATAATACAGCACCTGAAACAAAGTACACACACACACACACACACACACACACTTATTTATCATATAGAAAAACTGCTCTGTAATGATGCAGCCTCTGTATGATCTAATATACTTATTATATTCTACAGTATATAATATATGAATATTACACAATCCTGAAGCATCATATTCCATGTCTTGCATGGAAAAAAAGGAGAATGTGTTTTACAAGACTTTGTGATTACTGACCTGTCTGAACTGGCCCTCGGACACACCGTCCCTGTAAAAGATGATCCGGGTGGGTTTGTAGCGGGTGGACTTGTAGAACTGGATGAGCAGCTCGCGTACCATGGAGGCCAAGTCCTGAATCACTTCCTGTCTAGGCCTCTGCACCCGCACTGTGGCACAGTACCGACTGGGGTGGGCGTCCATACTGCCGACCACCTGCAGATGGAGAGATGGGAATGAGTGAGAACAAAAAATGAGGGAGGAAGGGGGAAGGAAAAAAAAAAAAAAAAAGAGACAGAGAGACACAAAACAGTAGAAGATGAAGAATAATTAATCTAACGAGCACTTAGAGGCAGATGGATAAGAAAAATCACTCACCGCAGCAATGGATGGTTTTTTCCCATCTCCAGCAGGAGGGTGTGTAACATCTGCACCCAGGAAGATCACAGGCTGCTGGAACACTGATGGCCTGAAGAACATACACACACACAGGTTTGTTTTACCATCTTTGTAAGAACCTTC
Organism: Bagroides melapterus; assembly: GCA_028566695.1. Taxonomy (NCBI): domain Eukaryota; kingdom Metazoa; phylum Chordata; class Actinopteri; order Siluriformes; family Bagridae; genus Bagroides; species Bagroides melapterus. The sequence goes on along the minus strand of JAOTRN010000026.1, from coordinate 11,757,911 downwards.
GACTGAGATCCAACTAACCTTAACCTCATGTACCAAAAGAAATCCTTTTTTTGTTTTTTAGAAGTTTAAGCTGCTCACTCACACTCACACTCACACTCACACTCACACTCACACTCACACTCACACTCACACTCACACTCACACTCAC
>JAOTRN010000026.1:11636695-11651787 GCA_028566695.1 Bagroides melapterus | reverse complement strand
ACACACACACACACACACACACAGCACTTACATTTCCTTCTAAGAACAACAGACCAGGTGTTGCCCCCCACAATGCTACACACACGCACAAGCAGGGACACACACACACACTCTCTCTCTCTCTTTCTCTCTCTCTCTCTCTCTCTCTCTCAGGTGCGCAGACGGTGTGACGGTGACCCTTGACCTCACCTTGTTGTGAATCCTCTATGCCGTCATGTTCCTGCCTCACGGCTACTGAAAAAGAAAAAAGGATCTTACTCTGTAGTTATCAGTTTTGTCATTTTTAAAAAAATAAATTGTTTAGAAATATTTGTTATTAGAAAAGTTTTATTTATTCCTATCGACTGCCTTTCTTCTCTTTCTTTTACTCTTTCTTCATTTTCCTCATTCTGTTCCTTCTCTCCCTCCCCCACTTTGTCTAATTCCTCTACTCCTGTTCTTCCTCCTTCTTTTATTTCTTCATCTCCTTCTCCTCATCTTCATTCTTTATCCCAGCCTTCTTCTCCTTCTATTCATTCTTCTCCTCCTCATTCTTCTTCCTCTTTTCCACTACTTGTTCTTATCAGTCACCTTCATTCTCCTCCTCCTCCTCTCTCTTCTTCTTCTTCTTCCACTTTTTCTTCTACTTATTTTAATCAATGACATCTTCATTCTCCTCCTCCTTTTTTTTCTTCTTCTTCATTCCTCCACTTTTTTCTTCTACTTGTTTTTAATCGACGGCCTCTTTATTCTCCTCCTCCTCCTTCTTCTCGTTGCTCTTCTCCTCCTCATATTTTCAACTTGCTCATCCTTCTCCTTCTGATCATTCTTCTTCTCCTCCCTCTTTTTCCCCCCTTCTTGTTCCTATCTTTCTCGTCATCATTCTTAATGTTCTTCTCCTCCTCCTCCTCCTAATCCTTCTAGATTGTGTAATCCTTCTTGGGATTATTTTGCCTCGTGTGCTTCTAAGGTTCAGCAGTTTTATTGGATGTTCTGTTTTAAAATAATGGAGCTACACATTTCCTGTAATATATCATGAATTCATTATACAACTCTGTCTGGAACCCAGTCAGATCATCCTGAAGTCCTACTCAGCTCATTATCCTCACTTCAATCCTACCTTTTAACTGCCCCGTCCCCCCAACGCTAACCCTGCTGTTCCCTCAGGACGCAACCTGATCTACATTCCCATGTGGGCGCAGGGATCTCTACAAACGCTACGATTCATCAGGAATCATTAAGGATCATCGCTGATTTCTGATCTCGGGTTTTAGAGACGTGTCTGCTCTCTGTCCCTCTGTAGAGCTGAATTCGGGTGTCAAGAGACGCCCATCAGCTTCAGATTTGATCTAATAAGTGGTGTTTACTCTTCTTCTGTGCGTGTGTGTGTTAATGATAAATTTGTGAGTGTATATTGAGCTGAAGGTGTGTTAGTGATGACAGGACTCTCATGACCCCCATCACACCGCACACACACACACACACACACACACACATATACGTCAGTGTCAGATTACTGTTTCTACAGCTGTTGGGGATGTTGACTTTTTTCCTCTTTGCTCAAAAGGAGCTTGGTCTCTTCTACTTATCTCTAATAATAACACACGATGACACTTCATAATACATTAAACCACACACACACACACACACACACACACACACACACACACACAGATTCTCAATGCTGTTTGTTTGTCCATTCATTTCCTGCTGCTTTGACTGTAGTCTTGTAGTAAACGGTGATATCGAACCCATTTCTGCTCTCTGAGATGCCCCAAGTGTTTGTTCATGAGTGCTGAGAATTTGAAGTCGTTAACTTTGTCGTTATTATTTAATAACATTTAGTTATGGGAGCTTTAAAAAAAAAGTATTTTTATTTTTAAAAAAATGTTGAGAAGTGATTTCACTCTTCTGGTCTGACTCTTAGTCCTCTGTTCCTTCATCCATCCATCCTGTCAGCACAATTCCATTAAGATCTGGCCCTCGGATTCTCCGAGCGGTTTCAGAGCTCCTACACGAAATTCCTTTCGCTGTAGGTTCAGAGAGCTCTGTTTCAGACTGGACGAGGTGGAGCGTGTATCAGAGCTTCACTGTCTCTCTCAAATACAGAAATCAGTGGAGTTTATGGCTGTTCATTCGTTTTTATTTTGGTTCAAAGGGTTTACGTTTACAGCTCAGAACAAATAAACACCAGGGATTCCCCTTTCCAGTTCCTCCTCTGTATTGTATTAAGGCACTGTTTTATAGAATTATTCTAAAAATAAAATGTACTATTTACTATAGACATCTCTGGATAGCCCTGTGATATTCAACCAAAAGATGGAGTTAAAGTCATAACTTTCTTCCTAATCCTTCTTATTTATATTCATATTCATTGTTTATCTCAAAGCAAATTTCCATAGATCTTTAGCCTGAAGCTAGCTAGCTTGCTAGCAAACCTGGTTGGCTGTAAAGTATACTCATCATATGCTAGTTTTCTCTTGTGCAAACCAAGCTACTGGTTTTATTTACACCATAAATGACTGTACGTATTTGACACATGGGAATGGTTTATTTGGGGATAGCTAGCCTGCTAGCAAACTTGGCACTGAAGACGTTACGTTATTGTTAGCTGCTAAACCAGTGGAGCTTTTTGGCTGTTAATTTTATTTTCTTCATTTCTGTGGGTCTATTGTTATTGCTTTGATTAACCCGTTAATTAAACACTAGACATGCTACTATATAAACTAGCATTTGTTTTCTTTTTTGTTTTAAGAAACATGCTTCATTTGAAGTTTCCCTTAACAATTGATAACATTTCTAAACTCTGTCAAACTGTACACAAAACAGAGTTGTTGTATTTTCATGATTGTGCTCCTGGTCTGTTGGAAGTCTTTATTATTGCTGTCTGTCATTCCTAGCGAACATGAGTTAGCACGCTTTTCTTAGATCTTATCCACGGGACCCTCCATCGGAGTGTAATCAGGAAATAGGAAATTAGCTGTGCCACTAATGAAAGTGTACGACGAGCCGCGAGGGCGGTGTAATGACAGAGTGAACGTTACTCCAATGCTACAATGATTTCTTTTTTCCATTAGGACACACAGCCGGGATCCACCTTACTGTAGACCACATCTGTTCTTGGGGTTGTTTTACATGAACTTCATTCCCCATCAGCCCCTGCATGTTTCCTTGTCATGTCCCATCACCCTTACCTGGGTTTCACCCTGATGACCATAATATATAAGTTCTTTTGTTTCAGGGTCTTTTTGCCATGCTTTTTTTTTTATTTGTTGTTTTGTCTGTACATTTTACTTTATACTCTCCTTTTTATAGTTTCCTGTCCAACTCATAAAATAAAAGTGTCATCCTTTGCCCCTGAGAATCTCTGACAATAAACTAGTTCCTGTTATCACAGTCGTTCTTTGACATTCCTCTGCTTTAATCCCCCTCATGGGGACAAGAAAACGAGGCTTGACTGTTACCCTGAAATCGCAAAAGGCTAAATACCTTTCTTAACATAAAAATGTAAAAAGTCTAATAATAATGAAGATAAAGCTTGCAGCCGAAACTACTGTACTGGTGTGATAGAAAATTAATAAACATCTTCTGACCAATCAGAATCAAGAATCCAACGGCACTGTATTAATAAATAAATAAATAAACAAATAAATAATAGGTTTAGAACAAACAAACACTTACAAGTGATTATTCTTTCTAGTTGTAGCCTGGACCTTTTTACAGTATTGTAGAATTATTATAGAAATAAAATGTAATGTTTCAGTACGTTGTCTAGCTAGCTAACGCTCATTAACACTGTGATATTTGACCAAAAGTTTACATTAAAGTTGATTATCTTGTCACCATTTTGTTCCTATTCCTTTCATTTCATTAATCATTGTTTAGCTGATGTTAGCAGTCTTGCCTTACTAGCTGACTAGCAGCTTTGGCTTTATCTATGTGCTTAATAAAGTAATTCATTCATGCTAGCTTGCTACTGTGCAACCCAAGCTACTGTTTTTATTAACCTGGTAAATTCCTGTATTCATTTCACACCATTAATCTAGTTTATTTTATAACTACGTTAATTCAGTCATTTAGGTGAGCGCGAGCTTGCTAGCAAATTTCAAATTTCAAATGTCAGACACACGCTGATGAAGATAACGCTGTAACGTTGTTGTTAGCGGGCTAATCCTGATAGATTGTGTTTTAGGGGTCAGATAATGATATAAAGGTTCATAAATCCTTGTGATTTTATGCTACACTGAGCCAGACAGGTGACTATTTATAATCTGAGCCTTTGACTCCACATGTGGCCGTGAACCTGCACTTCCCATGACGTTGTTATTGTGTTTTTTTTCAGCCAGGCACCATGTTGGGTAGATAAAAAAGGAAGTACAAACCTCACAACCCCAGGACACACCCTACACACTAAAATCAGCACTCTAGAGATAGTCGAGGACATTTTAAGCAAGGACACACACACACACTCCACACACACACACAACAGAAGGTCCTTTCCCATGCTTAGCAGATGGAGTTGAACATGCCTATAACCTCGAGCTGAATCCTGAGCTTCACCTGAAAGGTAAAGGAAATGCCGAACTTGTCCCAAACCCCTCCGGCGTGAGCGTTATGAGCTGTAGGAACCTCACCATGGACACAGAGATGAACGATCGCAGAGATCACAGAGATGAGTAGGTTCAGAAGCTGCAGTAAATCAGCGGGGAATCTGTCTGTCCCCTGTCTGTCCCCACAGTGTGCTTTGTAATTAAGTAAATTAATAGCCGTTACCCGGGCCTCATTAGGCAAGCTTCAGTGCGGATTCAGTGGCTAAAGACTGAAATGTGAGATGAAGCTGTTTTTAATCTTGAAATCCTAACTCGTGCATATTTCCTCAACATTTCCTTGAAATAATAATTACCCGACCAACTGTTTAAAAAATACTGCTATTTAACATGTGCGTTAAAGTTTTATTTTGTTTGTTGTTTTATACAGTATAATTCTGCACTCTATCGCTTCCTAACTCTGATCTCCCTGTTTCTTCATGGAAAATTTTATTTCCAGAGCACCTGAACAACCGCACTATTTATAACCAGCTCTATGGAACACACGGTTAAAACGTTCCCATCATGCCGTGACTCTGTGTCTGGATGAACACGGACTAAACATGCCCCAGCTGTCGGCCTGAGCCAGTTTAACACATATGTAATCAGATCACCTCGTTCGACCCTTGAACCTTTGGGATGATCCATGTTTTGCAGCGTGCATATGGACTTTCACAGAAAGTTGATGTTCATTTTGTCATTTTTTTATGAGAACCACCAAACTCATGTATATATACTCAGCTTTGTGAAGCGGTGCTCTGGTGACAGTAGTAACGAATTATTCAGTTAAAAAGCTTCTCCAAGATGGCCGCCACACAGTGTAGGTGTGATTTTGTTTGTGTTTAGAGTTGACAGCTCTAAAGTCAACCATGTTAGCCTTGTAGCTCCTTGTAGTTGGGAAAAAAAAAATCAAAAATGCCTCTGGTTGTTTGTAATTTGTTCTTAAGCACACCTAATTGCCTTCATTATCTCCATTCTTTGACACTGAGAGCTTTCATTAGCAGACGTGTAGTTTAGCTGAAAGCTATTGAATATCTAGGTATCATGTTGCTCTCCAAACTCAAGACCCCATCTTCGAAGTCTTTAAATACAGATCTCGGCCCCAAAACAGACTAAACGCTGGGATTTACCAAGACGCTTTGCTCCCGTCGCCTCGTCGTAATTGTTCGACATCTGCTAACGCCATCAGCGCATTGTGTCTGTGTTGTTGTTAGTGCCTAAAGGCTATCAAGAAGCTGCTAATCCCTGATCATCGGATTTGTCTTAACACATCCGGGAATTAACATATCAATGGATATAGTTTAGTTATTGATTAGTATAAGAATCTAAGATTAGAATTAACTTTATGATTAGTTGAAGTTTCAAACCCAGATTGGTTCATTTTGGTTTCCCAGTTGAGGGTTAACTAACCTTTGACACGCACCCACATGATGAGGCTTTCATGTCCGTTGTCTTTGAACACACCCTGACCTTTTCTCTCTACGCACAGTCAAAGTATCAGCGAGAAGTTCTCAGAGCTAAGCCACTCCATCCCCCACCGCACCCACCCGACCTTTGACCAGGAGCTCATGCATGAGAGAGTGAGAGGACAGAAAAGGCCCACACTCTGATTTATGACCTACTGGTGCCATCTGATCCCGAAGAGAGGTGATTAGATCTGTTTGCGTTCTCCGGTACTTTTGGGACGCTCTCAAGGAGACGATTCATTCGTTCCTACTTTCGGTGGGTCAAATTTCACAAAGTTAGTTGGGTGAGTTAGTGACTGAGACTCAGATGAACCGATACGTTGAAGTTATGTAGTTACCAGCCAATCAAGTACTTCTACAATAATCCATGTTCATGCTCATGTTCATGTCTGACAATTATTCTGACAACATTTTATCTCTAATTCAAACTTGGCAATAAGCAATAATAGTACCTGATATCAGATTTAGAGTTTGTGTCAAAAAAAGTTAGACCTTTAACTCAGATTACTACAAAGCTGACACTGGAGACTCCTTCCATAAATGTTAAGTAGAAAGTAGAATTTGTCTTGTGTACAAAATTTTGCTGGTAACATACACGGTAACAGAAACTTGTTTATCAAACGTGTGATTCCACCACGTTAGTTGTAGCTATAAACGGACAAAATTAACAGTGAAATTGTAGTCATTGGAAACGTGACACAAGAGGAGTAAAGAGCTCTGAGACGTGCTGTCATAGAAAAGTGATCAACTGGTAACAGTCACTCTGTTTCGAGTTGTTCACCCCGTCACTGAATATCGTTTTCCCGCTAGGTGAAATGGATGAGTGATTAGATAATTGTCAATAAAGTTTTTTTTGTAATCCTATATTACTGCCTCTGAGAGATTCGCCATCCCATACTGTATATACAGAAGACTGTACATGAAATGAAGTTTAAAAGGTTAAACAGGAATTCCTCTGGATGTTTTTGCTCTGCGTGGCTCTCCATGAATGAAGCTATTCTCAAAACAAAGATCTCTCACAGGTGTGCATCTGTGCTGGACTGTGTTGCTTCCTGCTTCTAATTCTGTGGTTGTATGGCATCACCCTCCACCACTGACACAAACACACAATCCCAGTACTGTCCTCTACCCCACCACAGACTAAATTAAGAAACATCTCAGACAGGCATTCTGCGTCTAGCCCACAATGGACATTCTCTCTCTCTCTCTCTCTCTCTCTCTCTCTCTCTATCCAGTTCTCTCTGAATCTAGTTATCTCTCTATCCCAGCTAAGCATATTTCTTTCTCCCCGTTTCTGTCCTGAGTCATACACATCTCTCTGTCAGGCCTGGATGGCACTGGCATGTTAGAGCTACTGATGCAGAAGAATTAGGCCAAATTTGCCACAGTCCACAAACCCGGCTGTGCCCGCGCTGCCCTGTCTCTGCCCACAGTCTTTCCGAGTCGCCAGGCCACAGCTTAGTCTACGCTGTACCATTGGTGTATAATGTGGTTGCAAATAGCAGTATCTTGTTCGAACCTAGGGTGTTTTCTGGAGTCACTGAAAATCTGAGCTTGCATCATTCCCTTTGATTAGCACACTGTTTTGCTTACCGTGCCAGAAATAGACACCCGTTGCCTCTGGTAGCCTTCGGAAAACTAAGCATAGTAACAGGAATCAGTAGGAGTGAGTTTACATATAATTAGCTACTAACGTGGCCTGAGTATTGGACTGAATACTAAATGTTAATGGCATCCTTTTTTCATGCAACCCTGACAGCAGCCCTGACAATGGTGGTAACAGATCATTCAGAGGGAAATGTATGACGGATACTCCTCAGAATCTATGGCTAATAATAAATCTTAAAAAAAATGTTAGCTAGGAGAAACACATGTTTTGATGTTTTGAGATATGGTGAAGGTTTCTGTGAGGAAAACATCTATTCTGTTTCACATTTATGAGAAGAGTTTCCAGTTTCAGTGGTTTGTAAATAGATTATAGTCAGAGATAATGCTGTAACTTTTTTTTATGTTTTCCGCAACAGAAAAATCTGGAGATGGAGAATTGAGAATTCAGCAGGGCTCTGATACAAATTTGTGTAGAAGGTGACAGTAACTAACTTGTTTATCAAACAATCCACCACATTAACTGTGATTATAGATGGATAAAAAGTAAGATATGCTCAACTGGTCCTTTATGTGTAAATTAAAGTCTGGTTAGTCTTGACGCTTTGTGAATAAACTAGCTTCATAAGAAAGCCATCAGGGATACTTATTGCCCAGTCTTGAAGAAGTCTCCACATTCGCTAAACGGTTGTTTGTTGTTTGCTATGTTTTCATGCATGATCTACACCATAGAGCCATACAGTCAGTCAAGTGTGTGCGAACCTTTGCCTGGTACTGTATGAGAAAATCAACCCACACCTGGATATGTATGCTGTCTACACGGATCACCAGAATAACCCTAACTGTCAAAAGGCACAGTGCCTTCGTGGGAACATCGGCTGATGCAAGAAAGAATAACCTTGTGAGGAAAAAAGCACCAAAAACAGGATGTTGCACATAGGTTTTGATAGGAGGGCTGTTAAATCCACACCCAACAGATGGATAGATGGATGGAAAAGAGAGAGAGGGAAAAAAGGGGTGTAACTTGACCACCAAGACAAAACAGAGACCCTTTGGCTCCTTTTTACTGGTTTTAAATGGACCTTGGTGTGTGTGAGTCAAGTGCAGTACACACTATGATTTCCCAAAACAATAGCAGGCACTCGAGACTTGGTGAAAAATGAGAAGTGTGTTGGGAAACGACAAAACAAACATTAACCCAACCATGACTTCTGTTTCAACAATCAAAAGCCAGCCAAAAGACATAAGATCCTTTATTTGTCATGGGATGTATTGGAATTTCTTGGTTCAGTGTTTGACTTGTATTCATGAAATAACGAGGCACGAGACAAAAAATATGTTTATTAAAAATACATTTTTATTTTCATTGCCTGCATGAATTATAAACCTTTGTAAATATAGTCTACATCGCTTCTGGACAGAAAAAAAAACAACTTGGTCTGTAAACATGCAGAAGTGAGAGGAGAGTGATTGGATTTATGTGGGTGTTATGCTGAAGATGAAATGTCTGATTTACTGTATCTCTCACCTAGAAACTGCTCTAAAAATTCACCCTATGACCCTGAAATTCCACAGCGGACCTCAGATTGATTTTTCACCTACATTTTTTAAAAATGACCCTGGATCTCTGGCTTCATTGTGATGAATCTGCCTCGTTGGACATAAGAAATCTGGTTATGTTTTGGGAGTGTGGTCGTAAGGTCGATCATATAACTGATGCTAATTTGTCAATTTAGCTAAAATAAGTGTATGTATACTACTTATGTTTGGAAATAACAGCATTGTTGGCTTTTAGTAATACAACAAATGTGATTGTCATGGCAATTTCTAAATAATCAGAATTATGTGCCAATTTGACTGCTGGAAATCAAACTAGTTAACAGACTTTGAGGGGATGTTTCTTTGGCATAAGGTGTTCTACAAGACCAAGTTTGTTTGCACAAGCTAAAAATAAGATTCGCATACACCCCTTAATTCAGTGCATTAGTGCATTAAAACCGGTCTGTTGTCTGTTTGTTTCAACGCCTGCGTTTAACGGGGGAAAATAAACAACACAAACTGGAGGTATGCACGGTTCACTTGACACTCAAACATTAGATCCCCACTACAGGAAGAGCTTAGTGGATTTCCATTTTTAATTATGCATCTATTGAGATGTACTCGAGCACACAGCGCTGTTGTTCTCAAACAGCGAAATGAACAGAACATACTAGTATTTACAGAGAGAATGGGGCTACTGAAAGAATGGGAAAATTAAGATCACCAAAAACAGAAAACAGTCGAATTTTTCCAGCTCTCTTCCCAAACAAATGTAAGAAAATGTGCCATTTATCATTCTTACAGTTCTTTCAAACACAAATATTCCACATGAAATAAATATAGTAGCTCAAATGTGTAACAGCCAATGTGGCACTTAGTCCAAGAGTTTTGAGGTTGGTCTTGTTTTGTGGCTACACAGTTGACTCTTTTGGACCTTTGGGTCCTTCCCTCACTGCATTCTTACAGCTATAAAGCCATTTTATCACACGGGCATTCCTCTCAATGATGGACACAGCCGAGGGTACCTGCTCAGTCACTTCTTCCTGGAAGAGACCCTCTCCTGAGTGACGAGAAAACTCACTGGGCTCAGAGCCACCTTCCAGTCCCCCGACACTCCTCAGAACCAGTGAGAGAGTGTCAACTGAGCTGGCCCCTGATGGGAAGTTCTCAGGTCCAAGCCGATCCACCAAGTCCCAGTCAAGCCCACAGAAGTCAAAGAACCGCTCCTGTTCAGACAACGCCAGTGATGAACAAAGTCTAAGGTCAGATTTAGAGCGTCGGAGTGGCATCACTGGCTTCCAAGGGTCCATATCATTCTTGTTCCCATTTTCCATGCTATTTCTAATGGAATTTGACAGTCCAAAGGAAATACAAGGCTCCTGGAAGCTGTTATTGCCATTGTTTGACTCAGTCCTACTGGAACGTCTAGTCCCATTCCCACCATCTACTGTGTCCCGGTCGATAGACCACGACATGCGTGAGTCTCCATCCCGTGATGAAGACTTCTCCTCACTGATTGTCATCTTATCATCATTCTTGTTAATCTTCTCTCTCATAGAACCTTGGAAGAGCCGGCGTACAAAGCTGTAACCCTTTGCCTCCGCACTCATGTTTCCGTCACAATTTCCCATTGGACTCTTACACTCTTTTTTCTGCCTATAGATAACCAGGGAGTCAGGTCGCAACATGCGCTTCCCAATGCTCCTTCTCATCATTGGGGCACTGTGTGGTGCCACCAGTGGGGTCCCATTTGGACTCCTTGGAGTTGGCAGAGGTGTCCTACTGGAGTTGTTTTGGTTTTTCTTTTCTACATCCAGATACAGTGCTCTGAGATTCTCTTTCCTCGAATCATCCTCATTGTTATTGCAGGGTGAGAGAGAGCACGAACTGGAGAGGGCATGGAGTGGTGGCCGTCGAGGCAGAACAGGTGTCGAGGGCAATGGTATAATGAAGTTACGGCGTGATGGGGGTGGTGGGGTCGCACTGGGAACTAACACTGGTTCTTGCTTCGTGTTGATAACCTGCTGGCTTTTGACATATTTGGCCTTGTCTGCCTCTAATCGCTCCACAGCACTAACAGAGTGGCCCCGATTTCCACTGTCTATCTGTCTGCGCAAGTAATCTGGGCCCTTGTTAAGAAGGCGCAGAGGCGATGGTGAGCCAACTGGTGTTAAGGGCTTCATTATTTACGTCCCAAGTGGGAAAAGAGCACCCAAACAGAAGCCTCCAGTGCCAGTGTCCCTATAATATAGTCACCTTTTTAAGGCCACAGGTTCAGGACCAGTATAGTCCAGAGCAAAAATTTCTGTCCAGGGTCCAAGAGTGCACCAGTACTTCTAAATGTAAATATCAAGGATCTCCATGTGATACAGGTTTCAGCAGCTTTTACTATAGTTAGCCTCCAGATCGGACACTTTTGGAACAAGAACAAATTGATCTATATGCAGTATTTATGCAGCCACTTTATGGGAAGGGCAAGAACAAATCCTTTTTTCCTCGTTCCAACTGCAGTCCCAAATGAGACGTTCCCCTTACCACAGAGAAGCAGAAATAGAAGTCTCACTATGCCTTTAACTCAAAATATGCCTTTTCTTTCTTCTCCCCTCCAACAGCCCTCTTTTTCAGAGTCCTCCAATCTACATAGAGTTTACTTCGGAGAAGGTCATCAAGAGGAAGAAACACAATGTACTTGGCTGTTTGCTTTTTGATAGCTGTCTCTGTTTTTTTTTGGGACTTGAGACTTTTGTCCTCCAGCATCAGGCTTGCTGTGACTGGCACCCGGACACTTAGAGGGATGGACGTGTTGCCTCTTTTTATAAGCTGGAACCCTGTGAAAACAAAAAAGGAAACAATGAGAGAGTCAGTTTGGCATGGAATGAAATCCCTGTAGATTTCAAGGAGCATTAGCAGACAGATATATCTGGATCAAGCACTGAACTTACAGCTTCACATCTTCTCTGAATGAACCATGCTCACAGTTTAAACAACTCTTGAGTGCTTTTCTCATATATAATGCATGAGCTGGTCAGGATCCCAAACTAAATCTAATGCACCACCTCTGTGGAGGTAATTACTGATGATTCTAACATAATTTCATATTTCTGTACTGAAACATTCATTCGGAGCTCCAAGCACAGAATTTATATAATTTAGATTCTGTTACAGTTAGAACACAACAGGATAAATCTCAGCTTTATTACTGACAAAGAAACAAAAAAAATCCCCCCAAAAAACAGGTGACTAGCATGTGTCTAGTCTCATATGTACTCTCATATCTCAACTTTCCTCAAGTGGATTTACTCCAGACTCGTGGCCTGTCTGAGGATGTGCCAATGACAAACAACATAATATAAACGACACATCAAAGTGCTATTTTAGTGTATCCTCTTCTGTCATATGGTGAGCTGTTACAATAACAACTACAACAAAAAACAATATATAGCTTGCAGGACCGGAAAGAGCTGGCTGACCCAGTTAAAAGGATGGGTGCGGAAATGATCTGACTTCCCAGCTCTGTTGTTTGAAGGGCTTGTAGTAAAACAGTGTGCATACCGCACAGTCAGCTTTTGTCCTGACACTAAAATAATTCAGTTGGAAAAATCCACTTATTACTAAAATAGTACAGAATAAACTGCAGTCTGCCATTAAAAACCGGGCTCTCCTGCTCTTCGCTCATGAATATCTTTCATATCGTACACCTTACTCTAAAGAGTAAGCACACCAGGCCCTCATTCCCAAAGCCTCCTCCACAACCTTCTGCCATAAATCAGCCCAAAGCGAAGACTGTGCCATTCCCAGATGTCAGGGAGGGTGGGAAAGCAGCTATTGTTTGGGAAAGAATTCAGAACAGGTGTGGAACAAAAACAGGAGCCTGGATCAAGACAGACAGAGTACAAATTTTCCATTTTTTAACTTAACAAAAGTGTGTACAGGTCTGAAACACTCCTCAAACTTTAACTTTTTAAAGCTTGTAGGAAAAAAGAAGCAAAACTCAACTTCTGTTTAGTAGATTTACAAGATAATTGTTTAAAGATCATTAGAACTACTACTACTACTACTACTACTCAGGAAGCCGATCATGTCAGAAAAAATTATGTAGACCAATTTGTAAATACTAGGCACTACTATTACTATTACTAGGTATGTGAGATATTTTAAAAGCAAAGCAAATGGACATATCAGTTGGTTAAATATAGTTCTGGGCTAAAATATATGAGAAAGGCAGAAAGATCAGTTTTACACCTTGCTAGCGAAGGCCTGCTACCCTTTAATCGTTATTAGCACTTTAACTACAGAAGGTTAAGTATTCTTTTCACACTAATGAAGCAAATTAAAGCTGTTCCCCTTTCCCTGTGATCTTGCCTCTGAAACCAAGGCCATCTGGGAAATACCAGCAGGCCCTTTCCTTTACTCAGCCAGGTACTGGTTTTCTCTTAGGGGCTTGTAATTAACCCCCACTGTTCCAGTTCCTTCTCATCTCTCCTGGCTTTCATTCCTGTGTATCCAACTTTCCAACTGGAACCTGAGGAGAAGACTGGATGCCTGCAGGGAAGTCTGGACAAGGCACTAAACATGCTTAAAAAGAAACCAGATGTGCAGTGTCATGCAGTACCAGGCTTGCAGAACAATCTGGGGACCATCATACACAAGGGAAACAAGATATAGACCAAAAAGCAAGAGGCACAATGTCCTTTACAAATCCTGGGCAGTTTAACAATTTGCCAAACACCCAACTGCCCACTAACTGTAAAAAAAACAAACAAAAAAAAACAACTATATATTTGAAGTAATCTAAGTCTAAAGCAAGGCAAAAGTGTGATAAATACCTTCTTGGTATGGTTTATCTGATCAACGGAAGATGCAGAACGGAAGAATGATGGTGTCTTCTCTGCTCTCTCAAAAGCATCTGCCCCATCCCACACTTCAGCTTGGATTTTTATCCAGACACTCTGACAATGACCCATCACCATGATTAGATTAGTAATACATCAACTTCCCCATAGCTCCAATTCCATACTTGTTGTAAAGATCAGATAATGTAATCAATTATATCATACATGAATATTCCAAAACCAATTTTTGCTTTGATGAGGTATTAATGGGTCAAGCCATGCTAGTCTTGATTTGGAACAGGATCCAGGGGCAAAGCAAGGAAAACAACCCTTGAAACCCAGACGGTCATGCATTATTGATAGGTCTATACAATAGACTCTTCTGGCCCTTGAGATAAGCGAGAAGCCAGGGTGCTGTGCCTCATTAGGACAAAGTAAAAGAACCAAACATGATAATAAATGTCATGCCAGGGAAACGTTCCTCTCAAGACAAAGCCACGGGTGCTGTAAATCCTCCATGCCATTGTGTACCATTAAGCTGTTGATATATTGAAGTTTGGATCACGGGAAGGTCACAGGAGCTCTTTAACCACCACAACCCCCAACCTCTCAAACAGAGTCCACTTAACTGACTGAATGCACCTTTACTTTTGTTATTCAGCAGTGACTAATGTTCAGCAGACCCATAGGAGGGCAGCTAAAGCAGACATTGTGGTGGAGAAAGTGTGTAATGGGGGCAGTTCAGGGACCAGCACCACGCGTTGAGCAGCTTTTTAACATGCATTGTTCCAAGTGTGAAGTGCCCTAACGTAGTTGGGCTCGGACAAAAGGACAAATTTGAGTCATCATCTTGCTTGTGCAATTTTCGTGGCTGATGAATACCAAACACAAGTTCTTGTGAATGAATAAATCATGTGAACCTATACTCTTATCAAACGCTTATCAATAAAACCTGACCCGAGATAAGGAAACTGTGTATTGGAACTGCCAGACATAGTTCATTTTATCTCTAAAATGACGTTTTGTTTTGATACTGCCTTAATGCTTTGGCCCATTACTTCACACTTATTGCTAACGCACAATGT
>JAOTRN010000026.1:11382688-11393019 GCA_028566695.1 Bagroides melapterus | reverse complement strand
ATAAAGGTGACGATGCACCAACTTCAACTCAGGCGATAGAAGTAGTGCTAATGTTCATTCCTAAAGGAGCAAGTGTGTGTGTGTGTGTGTGTGTGTGCGCGCGCGCGCGCGTATGCCTACAGTGAGCATGAGATGAAGTAAACTGCAGATACTGAAACTCAAAGTGATGGGGAACAAAATACATGTAGAAATCCATCTGTTCAGTCTGGAAGCAATTCTTGACTCCTCAGAGAGAACGCAACGTAATAAGCTTTCATTTTATGGCAGACACGTGTTTTCTCCCAGGCAGTATGAGCTGCTAAAAAAAAAAAAAAAAAAATTCTTTAAAAAATTCTTTACTCTAGCAAAAGTGCATCTTCTCATCAGATTAAATCCTCTGGCAAAGTAAAATCCTATAAACAGTTATATTTTCAAGTATTAAGAAAACAAACATGAACAAATCCGTGGCTAAAAATGAAGGACGGCTAATGTTAGCTTCTGATGTTTTCTTTAAACATGGAGGACATGAAATGCGGCTAAATCCGAATCTTACACACGTTAAATGAAACAAATTTATGAAATTTCCGCCAACTTCTGTGATCGACGGGCTACAACGTGTTCAGTGGCAGACAAATTAAAGCAATCTGATCTGTTTATATTTCGATTTGCTAAAAATCCTTGAAGCGGTCTGATCCTAAAAAGTCACCTTTGTGAACTTTTTTTTTATCGTTAAAGTCAGCATGGCGCTTGTTCTGTATTTCTAAGGTTCATCGCTTTATATTTATGATCTGTTAAATCACCAGCAGCCCGGAGACAGGTAGCAGGTGCTGCGTGTTAAATAATAAGTCTGGGGATGAAACGTCAACCCAGACAATATTATTAATATACTGTACAATCGAGGCAGTAACGTGTTATCCGTGCATCCCTGAAGGGTCGTTAAAAGTGTTTACAGAAGAAATAGCTGCAAAGACACTCTGGGGTCAAGTCAATTAGTACGATATTAACTGGTGAGATCAATTAAGCCTTTAAGCTGAAAAGTGGTCATGTACAGTAGTAGTATACTCGCGTGAAGGCAAACTAGCGCAACGGTCTCAATTTGCGATCTGGGTGTGTTTCAATTTGTGATCTAGGACTCTATTGATAAGGACCCTGGATCACTACACACTGCGACACTGATGATGACTCGATTTCTGGGGATATTCTCATTTCCATATCAGTCACAGTAAAAAGCTAAACAAATCAAATATCGACTTTTTTATTCACCGTATAAACGTGTTAGCTTAATCGCGCACGTTTCAGTCATGCCACTTCAAAGAGGATTTTTTTTTACTTCATTCAGGATATTTCATATAAATCAATAACATCGCGAACGTCAAGAATCGCTTGAAAGCTACACCAACGATAACAAGCTTCTTACATTTGTAGACCAAGTTGGCTGAGAATTTGGTAAGTCCCCCATTTTTTTCTAAAGCCTTCAGAAAGTATGACTTAATTTACAGTAAAGGAACACGGTAAGAGTTCTGTCTGTGTAGGAGCGCTGCTTTTAGATACGTAACGTTAATAATTAATACAAAAAGATCTTTTTCTTTTTTTTTTAAATAAATATGCAACAAAACTGATACAAACCAGCAGAATAAAAGCTTAACGTTTTAATAATCCATCACATATTAACAATGGGGTACCTGCAGAGATCATGAGAAAAATTCGTGACTCAATGATGGAGCTGATTGAGACGCAGCCAAAAACTAGCATCCTTCCAAACTTGTATTAGGACACTTCCACGCTTGGGTACTAGAATTAACAATCTGTATTATTTACAAGGGAAGATTTTGCTAGAAACTTAGTGAATACAAAAGTATACTCAAGGAGGAAAATATACAACAATTGGAAGCATTAACCAAATCCTGACCTCAGCAATATATTTTATGATTTTATTGCTGTGTGTAGTGATTTAGCCGATTTGTTTTAGACATTAGACATTTATTAAGAATTCATCACTCATCTGTGATGTCGCTCCATTACAACACATTGCATTATGATGAAGCCAGTCCTCAGGCCCTTAATGACATACTGTAGTTTACAGCCTGACTGCACGCATGTGTTAATGGCTGCTGCTAAGTGCCAGATGTGTACGAGACGGATGGCTAAGTGATGTGTGTGTGTGTGTGTGTGTGTTTTACCTCAGAGCACATTAGTGTCGCCAGCGTCACCTTCTTTACATTAACAGAGACATGAATCACAGTAAATGTCTGATGGAGAGATCTCTTCACTTTAATGCAGCTTCCTCATAGCATCTCATTTACAGATTGTCACCGGTCGCTGATTAATGCAGGCAGATCGCTCAGTAGTTTCAGGGGCATGAGTGACAGGATTAAAAGCACAGAAGGGAAGATGTAACATTAAGACATCATGCGAACGAGGCTTTAGTTACATAATCGCAACCAGACGTACATGTGTTTTTTACGGATTCTCTGAAGACCTGTCCAGATAATACTAATCTTCTTCTAAGACTTAATATCGCTGTGTGTGTGTGTGTGTGTGTGTGTGAGTGAAAAAAGAAGAACTCCCTGAGGCTCAAAATGGAACTCATCTTTATCTGAGTGACTCCAGATAGCGAGATTATAAATAAATAATTTTGCAAAAAAAAAAATCATGTAATTTGTGAACGTATAAAATAGTGCAGAATTTGGATGATTAAATAGTTAAGATTTCATGATTCTAAAAATATAATCAATTTTATATGGAGAAAAAATACACAGGATTTCAGTGGGGTCTCAGAGTTTGGGGTCTGCATTTAGATTTAAAGCAAAATTTAAAAAAAACCCTCCTTTCTGGGTGTTCGGTTAATGGTGTTTGTTTATGTATCTGGACTTCTGATTTCTCTCTCTCTTTCTCTCTCTCTCTCTCTCTCTCTCTCTCTCTCTCACTCACACACACATACACACACACACAGCATTTAAATGGTCATTTCCTCTCATTTCCTTTACAAGCTTATCATGAAAAAGGGAATATTTTTCAGATGAAAAGATTTCAGGCCTTGTGCTGTTTTTATGTTATCTGGTGTTTACTGTGAACTCTTTACTTACCATAAATTTCTGCCTTAGAACTTTTTGAGGAAGGGTTTCACTTCAGTAGTCCTCAGCTTCTCTATAGCAGACATGAATCATAGTTATGTTAACTGTAAATATAGCTTATAGCTTATATCTTCTGGGTGTTTTACAGCACGTCACATGGTTTATGGAGGAGAAAGCACATTGCGCTTCACAGAAACGTTTAAACTTGTAAATATTTGTGTTAGTATATATAAATATATTATTTATTTATGTTAGCGCTTTCAGACTTTATTACATTGCACTACATTAGCAAAAAAGTACAAAGAGTACAAAGTGTTCTACACATACACCTCAAATGTGACAATGATTATTCAGTTGTGTACACAAATGTTTTACCATCTAAATGCTGACAATGAGCTGACGTCACAACTATTTGATTATAATGCCACAAGAATTTGAGTATGATGTCATTACTATTTCAGTATGATGTCACAACTATTTGAGTATGATGTTACAACAAATATGAGAATGATGTCACAACTACTTGGATAGGTTGTCACAAAAATTTGAGTATGATGTCACAACACATTTGAGCATGATGTCACAAATTTTAGAAAATGTCACAACAAAATTTAGTATGGCACAACTATTTGAGTATGATGTTACAGCAATTGGAGTATGATGTCGTAACGATTTGGGTATGATGTCATAACAATTTGAGTATGTTGTCATAGATTTGAGCATGTTGTCTCAGCGATTTGAGTATGATGTCACAAACATTTGAGTATGATGTCACAAACATTTATGATGTCACAATTACTTGGCATTGAAGTTCCTACAATTTGAGTATGATGTCACAAACATTTGAGTATGATGTCACAAACATTTAAGTGTGATGTCACAACTACTTGGGTATGAAATTCCTACAATTTGAGTACGATGTCACAAGACTTTGAACCAAAGGAACAATGTGTTCTGAGAAGTTTGGATTTCTTACATAGCTAAAAATGGAGTTGTCTCAGTTTTAAATAATGCATGTTTGAATAACAAGTAGAGCCATCAGCTGAAACGCTGAGATTTTTTTCCCTATGAATGATGCAACATAACCAGTTCTTGGTAGTGCGCTTAGCACCTACTCTGTGTTTGACAGTGATTCAGATTGTACGTGAAAGTCTGCATTGCGCTAACAGAGACAGTTCCATGCTGAAGCGGGTTTCATCGGACGTGGATTTCCTGTGTGGATGCTTTGAATGCAGATTTGATCACAGCCCTACACTTCGGACTGCTCGCTGTACTAATGCGGTTAATGTTGTGCAGTATGCTGTATAAAGGATGAACAACTTCTTTCATTTTTTAAATTGAAGTGAGCAGGGCGAGTTTTAGGTTGTGCTTGTGTAAGCTTCTCTCTCTCACCACTCTCACGGTTCTAATCTTTATCTTATGCATTTATACACGTACAGCCTCTTCAGGTTTTAGCAGGCTTAGCCCAGGGTTCATTAGCTACACCCTCAGAACAAACCGGCTCTCTGGGGTTTCTTTACACGTTTTTCACTTAAATACATTCTGCTTTGAACCCTTTCAGTTGTCTTTTTCTACACCGAGCCTTTAAGGGTTCCAGCACAAAGATCAGCTTTAGCACACATATAGGGTTAAACAATCTCGGTTTATTATTTTTATTGTCTTTAATTTAAGTATACTGCGAGTCTCCGATAAAGGACGTGTTTATCATGCATGCTCAGGACACTCTTCCACTTCCACTCCATGGAGCTCGCTTTGTGAACAGGTTTGAGCCTATTAGTTCCAATGAATTCCAGTTCCAGGAACTCGGGCTAGTTCAATCACAGTTCTACAGTGATTTCTATATTTCTATAAGAGTCTTCAGGCGAGAGAACAGAAATAGAATAGAAGAATAAGAATAAAGAATATACATTACAGCACAGTGGAATTCTTTTCTTCGCATATCCCAACTTTACAGGTTGGGGTCAGAGCGCAGGGGCAGCGATGATGCAGCATCCCTGGAGCAGCGAGGGTTAAAGGCCTTGCTCATGTGCAGCTTGGCAGTGCTGGAGCTTGAACCATGACCTTCTGATCAATAACCCAGAGCTTTAACCACGTTACAATCCTCACCAGTTGCTCAGACTCTTGACAAGCTCTGTTTTATGGATGAGGGTGGAGGAAATCCGTTAGAAATAATAAGAGTAACTAGCTGATTCACAGTTGTTCCGCAAACATTAAACTGAACTCTACTTTATAATCGTTGAGAAATCACCGTAGTATAGGAGGAATGAAAAAACTTCAGGACACAGGGGTTTTATTCCTTCCGTAAGAACATCAATAACATGAACAAAGCCGTTCAAAGCAGTTATCAGAGCAGAGTGTGAGAAAATGTTGAAAAAAAATCTCTAACGATAATGTCGTCGTGCGATTCAGAGGCTTGCAACATGGAACAAAAGAGAAGATATTTTATACTTCATATATTAATTCTACATTCCCAAGACGTGCTTGGTCACAAGAGGAGTGTAAGTCATGTAAGTTTCAAAGCAGGGCAGATTCTTCATTTCCATCATGTTTTTTTTTCCAAGCTACAGGAGATCTCTACTGTACATGAGCATTCCTATGAACAGGGTATTTATGCAGCACAAAAGGAACGAGGAACTACTTCTAATACCCGTTTTCTCTGACTGTCTGTATTTCAGGCCTCACTGGAGATGCATCACAACATCTGAGAGAACAACTTCCAACAGAGCTGCTAGGAAGCTCGAGTTTCAAAAACAAGAAACAAGTAAAAGGTCGACAGCAGAAAATAAAGCTCGCTGATCTGCACCGAGACAATGATAGACTCAGATGGATATAAATACACTTCCATCGATGAGGGGAACCTCAATTTGGTCAGGTTCCCTCTCACCTAAATTAGGTTTTAGATCATATACTGTGAGGTGAGCAGTGGTTTAGATTCTTTACGCTTCTTCTTATGGAAGATATGCATCATTTTGGATTCTGGTCCATTTAGATTTTTTGTTTTGTGTGGAGAAAATAACCCTGTCCCTTGAAAAATAATCATTTAATGCTGAGAGCTTTCATATTATTGTGGAATTTCCATTTCCATTGAATGATTTTGTAGACACTTTTATCCAATGTAACCTATAATTAAGATGGTCTGAGCAGCTGAGGTTTCAGCCGCACTCTGGCAATTCTTCTATCCAAACTCATCTTCTAATCTCTAGTTCAGAGGTTCGGACCCTCGGGGGCCCTCAGTTTGAGAGCCATGGATGTAGTAGATGTTCTTTTTTTTTTATAATTTCTTTCCAACCATGATGAACATGTCTGTCTTCTCTTCCTGAGAAGTATTAAGGTCCAGCATGCACACTGCTCCGAGATTTATGGATTATCTTTGGATTAACACCCTTTTAAAATCTCCTACACCATTTCTTACAAAGATATGGATTTCTTCTCAATAAAGTGGAGGATTATGTCAATTCAACTCTCGCTGTTCTCAGGAACTTTATAGCTTGCTTGACCGTCCTTGTAATTAAACCCTTAATGATTCGATCAAGAGCGATGATAGAACTCCAAATCGGCTTTACTCCGTCATTACAGCTAATGAAGCCGGGACATTCTGCATCATTATCATTTAATTAATTCTCCATTATTAACCAGTCTGCTCTTTTCTCTCAGTCATGTGACCATTTGTCTAGAAGAGGAACCGAGGGTGTTTGAGAAAAGCAGGAAGGGGACATTTTTTTAAAATACACACGACTTCTCTGTGTATTCCTCCGTAAATTGGTCACTCAGATGAATTTGTTCCAGAATTATATTGTGTTTAAGTGTTATGTGACCACATCAAGTGGATTGTGAGACGAGAAATGTATTGTATCCATATTATTTTACTTAGTAATACAGCATAAGCCTGGTTCTCCTCACAGATCCTGACAGTTTCCCCTCATGTTACAGGAAGTTCATAAAGCCAGAGAGATGGATTAGTCTCCTGGACACCTTTGGAGAACATAGAGGTTAAACGGTGTCCAGCACCCTAGTAGGACCAGTCAGTGACAATGATATTTCTCATCATGTCTTCTTTGAAATTCTGCACTGGAAGACATGTCAAAGAGATGAATGTTCACAGTGGATATAAAAGGAAATAACTCTCCATGCCAGCAGGGGACTGAAGATGGACACTCCTGTGTTGTCTTGGCTGTTTGCTTAGAAAGTTAGTGGAAGTTGAATGTTCGGACCAGTCTGAGGTCCTGAGTGCTGTGGAACAGGACTATATTAAGAATATCTCAGTACTTTGCTCCATTCAGCTTTCCCTCAACCCTGACCTATGTCCCAGTCCGTTTTGCTGAAAAACAGCCCCAGATCATGATGCTGCCACCACCATGCTTCACTGTTGGGATGGTATTGGGCAGGTGATGAGAAGGTGCCTGGTTTCCTCCAAGAATTGAGGCTAAACAGTTCTCTCTTGGATGGCTGAATGGATAGATGGATGGATGAAAAGACACTGATGTGATCCGAGATTTCATTTTTACTCCCAGCTTCATTACAAGACTCTCCTACTTTCTTCTATATATCCGGCACCAGAATAGTTTCAGTCAAATATCACTACGTACGTAACACTCAACCAGCTGTCACTATCACTGCTACTTTCAATATCCCACAATCCAAAAATCCAGGATAATAACAGCTACTAATGGTGCGTGTCAGTCGGGAATGTTGCACGAGCCTGATTTTAACTGGGGATCCAATTGCTCTTCCATATGGTGTCTGTAGGAACATTACTGCACCTTCGGCCTCCTCCCTGGTGTTGGACAGTTTGAGTAGTGACTGCAAAAACGAAAGGTGCGAATTCTGTTCTTGTCATAGGCGCCTCTGGAGCCTTCAGGATGACAGAGAGATTGTTTATGAGCCATGCGACCTTTTTGGCTTCGACGCTGAGCTTACTGTCTGAAGGGAGACCCAAAAAGTTTGAAAGTAATTCAAACAGAGTGAGGTAACATCTGGTGTGACCTGTAAAACTTCAAAAAAAAAAAAAAAAAATCATCTGTTCCACTTCTGCTTGTATCTGCTTATATATTATATGATAGTGTTTTTTTTTTTTTTTTAACTCAGATTCACTCAAAACTGGTTCAGGTTAATGGTTGAAACCTATCATGTTCAATTATGTCTTTTTTTTCTTGAAAAGAAAGACATTCGCACTTTTTTGATGAATGGTTTCTTCTCCGATATGATTTTCAACTTCACCTATAAATTCGACTGGTCATGTAGAGCAAAAGAAAAAAAAAAAAATCAATCAAAATGTAATCACATCATTCTTCCAGGCGAATCTGAGGCTGATGTTCCCATGCGATGAGCTAACCTAAAACCCCATTTGTGTCACTGGCTCGGAAATTGAGACGTCTCACTAGTTCAGGGGTCTTATTGATTAAATGCTACAGTGCTGTTTTTTTCCCCTCATCATCTGCTTATAACTTAAGTCGATCCCTGGATCCTTGATTAGCTGTCTTATTGAATGTGGATTCAGATGTCTAGGGGCTTTGCTTGACGTTCAGTGGTGTAATTATAAAAGGGAACATTAAAAAGATACGGTGCAAAAGTCAAAGCCAGGGAATATACGAGTCTCCAAGAAAGATGTCTTGTTGATCAGAGACGTCCGTTGTAATTAGCAATTAGAATCTTTTCTGCTGAGAAAAAAAAGAATCTCAGACTTATAGAAGCGACTTCGGGCCTGTTGCTGAAATCAATCAGCTTCTAGAAAGATCCGTTGCAGCCTTGCTTGTTAAACAGGCTGTAATTCCTTAATGGTGCTAAATAAGCTGTTTCTAACAGTGTTTCAGTTAGTTTCTGCTCTATAGCACTGAGGCATTTGCACATTTTACACGTTTATAAAATTGATTGCTTTAATAATTGCTGGGAAATTGATGTTAAACCTTGAGGATGGTGTCAATTCTAAGACAAAACCCACTACAGTGCTTAATTATAGCGGAGAAAAGTGTTTTGATGTTGGTCTGAAGGCTTCTATGTGAAGGATATTTTATTCCTGATGTAAACAAGCCCATAAGGAAATGAAGTATGTTTTTAAATCTGAAGTCTAATCACGCTGATCTAGAATATTCTCATGAGTTCTGTCGGGCATTATCAGCAATCACTCCTGCATGCAGTCTGTTATTTGAGTTTACTGTTATTTTGGATGTTCTTCCTCTGATTAGTAATCAACTTCCTCTAAAATGTTCTTCTTTCTAAAGCGCAGTTCGCTCGCCGATATCGCTCGGGGGAGAGGAAGGAGTGGGGGGGGGGGTGTTTGTGGGAGGAGACACGCCCTGAGACGGTTGCTTTATTTTGTGCTGTGTAATTTTCCCTAATCATCTTTGGCTACTCTCGGTCGCTTTTGAATGTGGAGAGCGAGTGGGAGGGAAACGAGTTAATTGTGCACAAAGTAATTGATTTGCCACGTAATTAGCTGAAGGCAATGTGAGAACAGCCAGCGGAGATTATGTGGTGACGACGACGATGATGATGATGATGATGATGGGTGACAGAAAGAACGCTCGTCGCAGAGCCGTTTTGTTTTCCTGTCACCGAAATTTACTTTATCTGGGAAGAAAACTGATCTTCGAGTCAGTCGTTTGGTTACATCGTGAGATCTTCGACATAAGTTTTGGACAGTGATGTCATTTTAAAGGTCTTGAAATCAAACCCCAATTCCAAAAGCCAAATGACTCTATCAAAATTCTCTATCATTGAATACATTAACTCTGTTTCACTAGGTTACAGACTTTTACACACACACACACAAACACACACGGGGGGGGGCATGTTGGCTTGGTGGTTAGCACGTTTGCCTCACAACTCCAGGGTTGGGGGTTCGATTCCTGCCCCTGCCATGCGTGTGTGGAGTTTGCATGTTCTCCCAGTGCCTCGGGGGTTTCCTCCGGGTACACCGGTTTCCTCCCTCAGTTCAAAGACATGCACTCTAGGTTGATTGGTATCTCTAAATTGCCCTTAGGAGTGAGTGTGAGTGTGTATGAACATGGCCCTGTGATAGACTGGCAACCTGTCCAGGGTGTACCCTGCCTTCGCCCGTAGATGGCTGGGAAAGCTGAGCCCTGTGACCTGGGAAGTTCATTCCACCAGCTCGGTGCCAGAACAGAAAAGAGTCTTGTTGTATATCTACCTCTTACCCTGAGAGACGGTGGGACCAGGTGAGCGGTGCTGGTAGCTCTGAGGGAGCGAGGTGCAGTGCGAGGAGTGATAAGGGCTTTGAGGTAAGAAGGAGCTGGTCCGTTGTTGGCTTTGTAGGCAAGC
>JAOTRN010000026.1:11351709-11364386 GCA_028566695.1 Bagroides melapterus | reverse complement strand
TAGGAATGTGCTTCGAACACACGCACCTTTGTTACAGAGTACTTAGGTTTTGGCCTGCTGCCAATTTACATGATCTTTTCATGAATTGTGGAAACTTTTTTATTGGCGTAATTAATTCCCTTCTAGTTACATGTTGTATTTTAGCTTTACATTATTAATTAAAGCAATAGTTCAGTGATTTTTTTTTTTTAGTTAAAAAAACTGAATATGTGCTGTAGGTTCTATTACTGCAAAAAATAAAAATCAGACTTATTTGCTCCAGAGAGAAATGAATGGAAAGGCTGGAATTTCCAAGGGCAGTTCAGTTCTGTCAATAACCTTATGAAAATTTCCCACTTTGTATTCACAAGTGAGATAGACGCTTAAATTGATGGATATTGGTAGTCTTTTAATATGCCACCACCTTAAAGACAAGAATTTAAGTTCAAGGTTCACGCACCTTTATTTTTTGACACAATCTGTTTTTGCCGTCTGAGGTCTCACATATGCAGTTCTAACTCCTCACTACTTACCTAGATTAAATAAAGCCCAATCATTTTTTCATTGTTTTACAGTACACAGAAGTACTTTGGGGTTCTGATCTGGGGTTAGAACTTTCCCTCATGTCACAGATGCAGTAGAGATCCAGGGTTGAAAAACTCAATTATACTGTAATCAAGAAATGTCAATGTATTGCCCCTTTAAAAAGGTAGAATGGTATTAACTTCTGGTCATACAAGTGGACTACACAGCAAATTTATACCTATTTTCTCTTCTTTTCTCTAACAGATCATGTCGAAGAACACCACTCCTAGCTTTGACCCAGATCCCAAAGTAGATATAACCACAGTGAAAGTATACGCCGAATCTCCATGGAATATTGTCAAGCCTCAACTGGCCTCGACTAATATGCCAGAGAAGATAAAAGCTGTGACCATAACTACAGGTTACACAGCCCAAGACTACCATGACCAGGACTGGCACTGTCATTCGTACAGTAACGGACAGGTAGCACCAGTTAGTGACCGGAGTGTGGAATCCTGCACTAGTTATAGCATGGTAGTGGGTGTGGTGGTCCCCCAGGACCGAGAGGAGATATCCAGCTGTGCTACGGACAGTGGAATTGGAGACTCCATCAGCCCTGGATTGTCATCTTGCACAGAAGAGGATCTATTCAAGGCCATACCTCTTGTAGAACCAGAAGACGACCTGGGAATGATAGATCCAGTCTCCACCAGTGAGCTTTTGGTGCTGCCAGTGACGCAGGGTGCCGACGGGAAACTACTGTTCAAAAGCTTAGCATTCCAGCCAGCAGTTTCAAAGGTAAACATCAGCTCAGAGCTCGTGCCTCTTGTGCTAAGGTCCACACCAGCTGGAGAAAGGACTCTTTTTTTGACAGATCTTGACTCTGTAGATAATTCAGACTGGACAGACAATGACTCAATGCCTGAATACAGGAAAACATACCTTCCAAACGGGGTCCCTCAGACCTGCTCGCAGTTTCCCGCTAGTGAAACTGTTTCCAAAGTTTTGTTATCTGACTTCACATCAAACTACAGAGAAAACTGGGTACCAGGAATCCTACCAGATTCCCTGCAGAATGATACAAACTGTATTGCAGCCAATAGTCAGCTACATGAATTTGCTGAACCAGAAGAGGAATCACTATCAGAAACTAAAGCAATCTTTTTAGGTGGATGGATGGTACAAATCCAAGGATAGTATTATTTTTCTTAAGCATTGGCTCCGACTCTTAGCACTGGCTTGAAAAGAATTATTTAGCCATTCACAATCATGGTGTTAATGAAGAATGTAAACCCTAACCAGGCTTCCGGTTAGGTATGAATAGCAGATGGTTGGTAAGAATTGGACTTCAGGAAGTACAGTATGAGAACTAAAATATCTCTTGAGCACTTGCTAACGAGCAGAGAACATTCTCTATATGTCTCGCAGCTAAGCCTGGAGGACTACAGCATCACCCCGTTTGGTGGTTTAAGATGCTCCAGCACTTGGACCACGTACCTCAGCTCTAGTTCATTAGCCTGAAACGGCTGAAGCAAGTGTGTTAAACTTTTAGTAACACTAAGCTGCGTTGTGAAGTAACGTTTGTGTGGAATGTGATGAAGTCGAAGAAACTGGTTTACATATTTCCAACAAATACATTGTTTAAGTTTTGCAGTGTGACTGAATTACTGTACACAACATGGCCAGATGTATAGCCATAATAGCCATATATACTACCTGAACATCTCCCTTGTGCTCCTACTATAGTCTCCTCTCTTCCGGGAAGGTTTTCTGCCTATTCAGCTACAAGTGGGTTAATGAGGTCAGTTACAGGACAGTACAGTGTGGAGTCCTGGTGCATTCCACTTCAACCTAAAGGTGTTCATTGGGGTTGAAGTCAGAGCTCTGTGCCGGCCACTTGAGTTCCTTGACTCCAATTTTGTTAAACCATGTCTTGCTTTGTGCGTAGCAGCACTGCCTTTCTGGCAAAGGTCTAGAAGGCCCATCTACGGGTGTGATGATCAGGTGCTTACATGCTTTCAGCCACATAGTGTAGCTCAGGTAGCAGCCAAAGCTCTAGCGAACATAACTTATCTAATTAAGTAGGAACATGTTATGAGAATGTATTTTTGTGTTTGTTGATTAATTTCCTGTTTGACAAGACAGAAGTAATTTACTGACTGTAAATTAGCCCAATGATTCCAGGTAAAACAATGCTCCATGCTCACCAGTGGAAAACTAGGATATTATCATATGCGAATGGAATGAGCACATAATAATAAGATCGATGCCGTAGTGACGACTTTCTAATTAGCTAAAGTGTCGGGTGGCTGCTAAGACTTGTACACATTGTTCTGTTGCGTCATTTGGGATGTCTTTGGCATTACATTTTACCAACATTATCTTATCCACGTGTCATGAACAGGTTTGTTGAGGATATCAGATAATAGTTAGGAACTCTGACTTTCCTATTCAAATGAGTTTCGGACGATTTCTCACCCGAGTTCCAATAAGATTTGCAGAGATCAAACCATCAAGGGTTTGATGTCTGTTAAGAAACATGATTATTAACTTATCAGGGCTTTTTTTTTTCCTTTTTTAGAAGCTCCCTTAAAACAATTTCTACCACTCGCTCTAACCTTTCTTCACTTATACCTCACTAAAGATATTTTGCAGTACAGCCTTCAAACACTTGCACTCTTGCACATGTAAAGTTTTTTTTTTTTTTGACATTTTGTTTTTGTCTGAAGTACAGCTTTAAACATCACTGAAGAAGCATTTCTAATCTATTTCATTTGCAGAGCTACGTATGAAGTGTGAAAATAAGACCTGACTGATAGACTTGTTTACTGTTTGTATATGAATCAACTTCAACTTTGTGTTTTTTTTGTCATGTCATATAGAAATATTGTATATAAGCAGCTACCTTTGTTCATCTTTGTCTATGGAATAATAAATTCGCTGAAATTTTATATATATTATTGTCTTTTTATATATATATTAATGCCTCTCAGACAATGCAGCTAGAGTTTCCCAGGCTTTGGCTGTACAATAGATGATACTTTTGAAGGTTTGCTGTTTTTTTTGTTGTTGTTTTTTTTTGTCTATGAGCACAGAGTGTAACCTTAACCAAACTCATTTAAATATCTAAATATAATAAAGTGGAGAAACAGAATTTGTTTCATTTTTATAACATCTGTTTGACTATTTCAATCTCCTAGTTAAATATGGAGCTCTGAACAAACAAAGCAAAGGTCTGACTCATCTGTTCTCTCTAATTAGTTGACTTTAACATCACAATCATATCACTTTATAACCTGAGTAACCATGTGGAGTTTGCTGACTATGTGGCAGATGCATGCTCAGATTATGGGTGAAAGTTTTTGAAAATTCTGCCTTAAATCATATTATATATATTTCAACAAATCTGTTTATTTGGACCTTAAGTAACGTGTATAGCTAGCTAGCCACCTGTGACTAGCTCTGTAACATCTGTATATCTGTATACAAAAAGTAACATTGAGAACATTTAAAGTGTTTTTTTTAATTAACATACATATTAAGAGTTAAATCTTAACATAAACAATACTATTAACAAAAACATTTTACGGTTAAAAACTGTAAAAGTGAAAAAAGCGATGTCTTTCAAATTTTTCACTGGATGTTATCATTTCTACAGTTCAGAAAATAAACCATAGCATATCAGCTTCTAGAATGGTGATTAGCCTTTGACATGCTAACGTTGTTTTAGCTACTTAACATAGAAAAAAAATGTTTAATAAAGCCATTAACAAAGAAAGTTATTCGTGTTATGTTGTACTTATTTTGCACTTACATTACAGTGACCATGTGATCACTTTCTAGGTATACAATTACTGCATGTAGCTATCAGTTACTAGGAACAATTGCACAATTTACACTATTCATCAACGTAAAAAGAACACGAGATTACAATATTAAGTCAATATTAGTCAGGCGACCACGGATATTAAAATGGTTATCAGATGAGTGTGTAGACTCATGACCTATAAGACAATAAACTCTAGGCATTGTATAGACGCGCTCTGTTCTCAGACTTTCTCGTTAATCCATCTCTCTGTTTGTTTGGACCATTTTATCCACTTCCAAAAACATTTTTAGAGGTGAGGAAATTATTATTTTTTTTTTATTTTAGGTTTCTCAGAATGAACCTTAGGATCTTGTGCAGTTCCAGGAGAATCCTGGTGCAGTTCCAGGAGAAACGTGTTGCTCCAGCAATCATAAAGCAATAAGCAACAATATCTACCGAGTACACACAGAACGTACGAACAATACGTCTGCACTTTGCTCTGCGGCTCAGAAGCTGTAATGCAGCCACTATAATAATGTCTTCCTAATTAGTCTACACTACTATAGGATTCGTCCCTTGATATTTAATTCACGATTCACGGTTCTATAACACCGACTGAGTTTCATAATGTTAATTCATGATACGTTTTTCATACAGTCGATTCATAATTTATTGACTCAGCCAAAGTTTATGCTTTATTTAAATGCATCGCTCACGATTTATTCACGTCAAAACCGATTCATTATTCATTTGTATAATGTTTAATGGAATTCATTTGTTTGTAATGCACCACCCGCACTAAAATTATTCATATTCACGTGCATAAAAATATGCAGGATTTCTATGATCGGTATTCTCAAGGCGTAAAAGCATTCATCCCCAGAGTGCCATTATAACACGGTGATTAGTGTTGGAGTCGTATAAAGTGCCGTCTTAACCCTTTTTACCTGTACATTTTTAATCAGTATAAACAAATGAATGATTTTATTGCCACAAGTCTGATCTAAAATGAGTCAGGACTTCGTGCGTTTTTCCCTCTGTTGTATAACCTTATAAAGAATTTTAGTGGTTAAAGATAACGGCTTCAGATTTTTAGATGTTTATGAGCAATTACTTGGGGCGTCTCAGAGAGCAGAAATAGGTTTGATATCTACATTTTTCTATAACTTATTTAATTATAGAGCATATATTGCCCCTAGAAGAAATTCTTAAAGCCCCGTTTTTACGCCCTGTTTTATGAGCCATTAACCGTCACTGTGGACTGTTGAACAATGCCGAACATGAACATAACAAAACGGGGATTTTTCTCTGGCCTCTAGGAAAAAGAATTTGTTAAGAAAGCGGCGTGTTAAGAAAGCTGCGCAAAATAGTGTATTGATATGAAAGGCTTATAAATAGAAATAAAAAAAAATATACAAATATATATATAAAGAAAGGAATAAAGTCAAATCTAAATCACACCCAGTCCTCTCTCTAGCACACTGCAGGAAGGAAGTAGAAGAAAAAGTAAGAAGAATCGTTTGGGCTCTGGCACTTCCAAAAGCATTAATGATCTGATAAAATGGTCTATCATTAATTTGTTTCCTCATTTAATGGTATATGAAAATGATATATACTATTTATATATGTTACATAACTGAAAAGGATATAGTATGCATGCTGTTTTTTACTGGAAAGATATACACCTTCACGTGGTGCATATAACATCGCAATTATCAGCTCCGGACTTCACCGTCTAACAGCTCCAGGGATTTCCAACAGAGATCTGCACTGGTGAGAAAAAATATAATTTCTTGTACCCACAGAAACCTGGGCTTGAAAGAAACGAAATCCTTTGAAGCAATTAGATGCCTGTCAAAGGGAGTTTGAAGAACCGGAGTGAAATAAATGGGGGAACAGATCAATTCGTTTATCCCATGCAGCTATCATTTAACCACACTTTTGCCGTCTTTTTTCTCATAGTGCTTCCCGATGTCACGGGTTTTCGCTTTGACATAAATCGTCGCTCCCGGCTAATGAAGTTTTCGCGCTGATTTTTGTGATTTGGAGCTCAATTTTTAGGTCTTTTTAGTGTCAGGATGTCTTGTTTAAAACGTTCATGAACGGAGGCTTTTGATTAACTCGTCTTTTTTTTTAGAAAATCAAAATTTGTGCAAACAAATGCACAGGAGATTCCTTTGAAAAAGAAAATGCTAAATACAAATTCCTCAACAGAAAACTTTAGTAACAATTATGCCGTCTATGTGGATCATCCGCCACGGGCATGCGATTAAAAACAATCCTAATCGTGTTAAAATAAATTACCTCACATAAATGAATGAAACACACAAAGGGGCGTCATTAACGTAATTTGCGTCACGCGGATGATATTGGGGGTCGGGATTTTATGATTAAAAAAAGTTTATAACTTAAGAAAAAATGTTTATCACTCTTAGCATCCAAGCAACAGTAACTCTGCTAGGCGGAAATTTCTCTTAAACGCATACAACAAAGTTTAAAATATTGTTTAAAAGCAAAACCCATCACAGGTTCTACTGGCAAACCGACGAGTAGTGTGCAACAACCCACACTGGATCAGTGTATACGGCGTGTGAGTAGACAAACGTCAGCCAGGCTTACTAGCAAATCTGATTGCCAAGGATAAACTTGTATGTCTTAGCAGCTGGTTATATACCGACTAGAAAAATAACTTCTGTGTGTTCTGTTTTAGTTTGGCAAGGAAACTGAAATTTAATTGAGATCAAAACTGTTCTGATGGTTCGCTTTCCTGGATCTAGCAAATTTGTGAAATGTTGTCAAAATCAAACAAAATAGTGTACGTTAAATTTCATTACTAAGTGTGCGATTAATCACAGTTAATAATCACACAATAAGAGTGCGATTAATCGCGATTTAAAAAAATTTAATCTATTTACAGCCCTACTTTTAACCAATCGGAAATAAGCTCTATGAATTTATGCTGGAGTTTTTTTTTTGTCAACAGTTTGTATTGAAAAATGGCTAATGGCTCAATTGTCTTCAGTTGACTACGTTACCCATCAGCCCCCTGCACGTCACATGACCCTGCATGTCCCAATCACTTTCAACCTTTTCCCGTTTCCCCTGATGAGCGTCTCTGTGTAAGTTCTTGTGTTCTTTGTCATTCTCTTGTTTGTTGCTTTGCCTTCCATGCAATAGCGATAACTCACAGTAATGTTTATATTACTACAAAACCGAGATTCCTCTTTGCGATGCTAAAATCTACAATTTCACTGATCATAAATAAATAACTACAACATAGTGGATACCTCAGGAAAATAATTCAGCTAGAAGGGGTTCATCTGATGGAAAACACACAGGGATAGATTTCATAAAGTCTTAAATGCACTAAACTATCCCTGGGTGAAATATGAGCTCTCTTAGGACGATGCTGGACCAATCAAATTAGTGGACCAAAATTATCATAATAGTTCCCACAAGTGAAGTATTTATTGTATAATCACAAAATAGATCTTGAGAGCCTTTGGTTTGTTTGAATTGTTATAATATATATATATACCGTATATAAAAATATATATATGTCAGAGAAGTATTGACAGCTCTATACCCTCATCTCATTATTTACTTCACTAGTGCGAATCGAACATCAAGGAAGTGGAGGGAATGTAGTGTCTAACAGGTAACGTTATCTGCTAAGCATGCTAATTTGTTGTTTTCCAAATGTCAGTGACAAGAAAATAGCGAGGCAGAATTTCTGCCTTACAATTAGCATTCCTCCATTTAGATTTTGTTTGCCAGAAAGAAGAAAGCCACAGACTCTTGTTTACAATTTCACTAATGTTCCACAGCTCAAGAGTTCAAACTGAAATGAAATTACACACAACCAGAACGCAATTCCTTTTCAATCCTGAATGTCACTATGTACTTATATTGGTTTTTGGCTCATTTTGATTTGGTTTGAATTGTTGTTTTTATTCCCTTTATTTGATACTGCGGTGTGTGTGTGAGAGAGAGAGAGAGAGAGAGAGAGTGAGAGTGAGAGAGATTATAATTATTTGTCTATTTAACAGTTCAATCCGAATGAGCTGTTTACTGGCTGTTTTTTTTTTATTACTAATAAAATTCAGTAACAGGCAAGTTACACAAGATCTTTTCACATGCACTCCTTAAAAACGTAAATATGTTAATCATCTCAGACGTCCTTATCCAGAGCAACTCGAGGGTTAAGGGCCTTACTCAGGGGCCCAGCCGTGGCAGCTTGGCGAACCTAGGATTCAATCTTGTGACCATCCTGTCGGTAGTCCAACACCTTGACCACTAAGTTAAGAATCTTCATAACCACACCAGGACATTTCACTATGTTTATCTTCTCTATCCTCTTGTCTGTCTTCGCTACAAAAAATTCCACTTCCTAGTTTGAAACGGTTCCTACAGTAGTGTTAGTGACATCATCAGAAGATCATCATGGCATGTGATACATAAAATATGAAAGCTCATCAGATAAAGATAGAAAAAGCAGAACATTTCAATGTGCAAATCAACACGCGCTAGCTATAGCTAGCTAGCTGACATGCTGTCGTTTCCACTAGCAGAGCAAAATAAACAGAATATTACATCATACGGTGTCTGAAATATATCACTTATTCATTATTTGAGCAATATTACCCTCACAACCTTTGTGTTATAATGAATATCAGCACGGTTGTGATGAATCACCGATATTCTAATGCAATATATTACTTAGGTAGACGTGTACATTCGAAGTATTCTGTGATAAAGTGTGTCGAAAACAATGCGATGAATTATTTTCCGATGAAACGATTTTATTTATTTTTTTTAATTAGCTACGAATCGTGCTAAATTTATAATAACGATCTCTAGAGAATGTGAATGCACTCGACTTCCATCCGGTTGCTTTTAAAAAAAAAATAACTAAAACTCAACTGTCAGCTCCGGTCGCAAAAAACGACGGCACCCAATTACTGCCTAGAAACGTTACCACTCCCATGTTCCTATGTTCCGAAAAGTGTTTTGCGTTTTAGTTTATTACCAGCTCGACAACAAATGTACACGCTCGTACTGTACGCCGTACGTTTCCTCCGTATACTGGCCGTATTTCCCGTGTAGAATTTGTGTTGATCATCCTCTCAGAAATTCGTGTGTAATTTGTGAGTGCAGCCCCAGCGCAGCCTGAAGGTTTGCGTTCGGCGGAGTGTATTAGCACACATGCTGTGACAGTAATTTGTAAAAATAGATACTTGAAGTAGCTTTGTCCCAACAACAGTGGCTGAGTTATTCTTAGTCTGAATAGAATGTGGTGAATGATATATGAGAACAAAAAAAAAAAAATCCTGGCACCTCTGCTGCATTGTTTACAGGGCCAGGTGTGGTCAGTAAAGACTTATAAATAACACACACTCACACACACGGCCTTGTCTGGTGTGATGCTGTTTTTATATCCAAATCAAGCTCCGAACGCTGGAGCTTTAATAAGACAGTGCCGAGCTGCAGCTCCTTAATAAACCCTTCAAATGATTAACGGCTCCTTGAAACGAAGAGAACGGGATTGTGGGGGGAAAAGTCCACAGAGAGATAAATAAGGAATATTTTTAAGATGCTTAAGCTCCCTTAAAACAATTATTTAAATTGTTTATCACATCATAGTTTTATTGTTAGCATATACAAGTACATTCGAGGGAGGAAAAAAATATAGTTTCATCCAGCACCCTAAAGGATTAATTTTTCCCCTATAGGGCAGAGCGTAAAGTTTTATGTAGAACAAAAAGTTTTCTATTCAGAGAATTAAAACTTGTGAAAAACTTTTAAACATCTTTTTGTCTGAGAGTGTAGTCCATACTTTTTTTTTTCCAAACACTTCCCGGCACAATACTGTAGTTTCTACCAATGGTGCTACATGGTAAATCTAGCTAACGGATATTAGGTTCACGCTAACTACTTTCTACAGTCACACCGCTGATAAAATCTGCCGTTGAGGTACGATAATTTCTAAAACTTTAACCAAAATTACATGGCTTAGCTAGTAACTGTAGTGGCAGCCATTTTGAATTCAGAATCACTTCAGTTACATATTTAGAAACGAGTTTTGGGGCATACGAACAAACCGAACAGCGGCTAAAACTTGGTCCCACTGTATCTTTAATCATTTTTTTTCTAACTGACTAATTGAGGGTTAAGGGCCTTGCTCAGGGGCCCAGCAGTAGCAGCTTGGTTCACCTTGAATTCAAGCTCACAACCTTCCAATTGGTAGCCCAACACCTTAGCCACTAGGCTCCAACATCCCAGATGCTAAGTATGAATATATATATATAGCATCTGATAATTCTACGATTTCTACACTAATAATTCTGAACCGTTTTTATTATCAGTGTTAGCATGAAGCACCAGAGCAAAGCTAATTAAAGGGACATCAAAAATGCTGTGTGACTACCTGTTGACTATTAGCATCCGGCTAACTACATTCTGAAGCAATCAGACGCTTCAAATTGTTAACGAATCTCATATTCATCGTATAAGCCGCTCGGTAAAATTGGACATTGCTCGGAAGATAACGGTAAAGACGACCATTTTGAATCACGACTCACTTCGTTTATATGTCTGTCATTATTTTAAATACTGACTTTTACTTCAGTTCTACATCAAGTACAGTATATATGATGATACTTAGCTAGAAAGCAGTACATAGCATGGTTGCTAACTGGCAGCTATTTTGAACCTTTCATGTTTTCATCCTTCACATAAATACTGTCTTTTACTTAAATTCTAATATATATATATGTATATATATAATAATGTTTTGCCGTATTACCGAGCCAGATGAATGAGTGATGATTCTTCAGTGCTCTACATGGCGTCGTTACGATATGCTAACTTTAGTGTTAGCATTTTTTTCGATCTTTCATTTCCAGTTTTATTATTTATCTCGTTTCTTTTGACTTTTACATCAATCCCTTTGTATTTAGCGAGGTTACTGAAGCCAGGTAAGTGTACGAAGATATCTGAATACAGTTTTTATGTACAAGTGGAAATCTAATAAAGGGAAATTTGGACAGAAAGGTTTGATTTAGCTGTAAGCTACATCTCAGGAAAACCCGAACATTATTCATCACACGCCGTGTGCTACGCAGCGTAATCCTTTCTTAATCCCGATGCACAACTGTATCGCCAGTCAGACAGACCCGGAGCTGGTGTTGGTTTTAAATCCCCGGTGCTCTGAGGAGTCCACACTGTATTGTCCCATTGTGTCACGTGTAAGTCTATACGGATGGGTTGAATTGACCAGTGTGTGTTAGACCTTGGTCTATATTTACTACCGTGAGGTGGAGGCCGCTTTGTTCATACTGCATTCTGCCAGTGAAGGACACTGTCTGTCTAGAGGGTCACCCTTGTTCTGTCCTTCTTAGACACACACATTTGCACAGGGTGATACAGGGACAGAGAGAGAGAGAGACGAGAGATTTAAAAAAAAATAAAAAAATTCCGGGAATAAAATAGAGGAGAAAAAGGAGGACACGTTGTGGATCTAATAGTGCTGCAGATTTGCTTCTGACAAACGTGAGTTACATTTTAATCAGTCGTTCTCCTTCCCAGACACGTCGTACTGTATGAGTAACGTTCGTCTTAGCGACCCTGAATATTATTAACCTTCTGTAATGACAGACGTGGACATAAATATTGCACGTCTCTACTAATTGGTGTAAACTCTGTTGTGTCATCGTCTTTTTTTGCAGGAGATGATTTTTGTCTTACGGTCGATTCTTAAATAAAATCAATAAACCAGTAAATAAATATTATCAAGAAATGCTGTAATATTTATTTAATTATTTAAAAGAATAATACAGGTTTTAATACTTCAAATGTCAAATGTGCAGTATGGGTAAATTTTTTTAATCCCAAAAAAAAATTGGAAATTACAGTAAATAAAAGGTCACATTCAGCTTCTTCAAGCAAAACTGATCTCATCAAAAATAGAAAAAAAAAGTCAAGCAAGCAATGGTGATGTGGCTGAAGTTACACAGGTTATGTATGAATGAAGATATAAGAAAAGGTACAAATGAAAATTCTGCCCCATCTTTAATGTTAACTAGAAAAAATTTCGAGCACATTTATAATTTGTAAGTACCAAAGGCCAAAAGAAAATGGTTTGTTCAGTGTTTGTCATGTCTCAGTCCACAGTGGTGGTTAATATGAAGCTCATATGAAAGTAGACACTCAGGGATTTAAGAATTTGTAGTTGTTCATAAGGATATTCATTAAAAAGTCCCAAAAAACAAACTGTTTTTTAGTTTAGTTTTTTTCTATTTTTGAAACAACTTTCAAAATGAATCCGCATATTCTGACCAATCAGATTTGAGAATTAACAGCACTG
>JAOTRN010000026.1:11251422-11266238 GCA_028566695.1 Bagroides melapterus | reverse complement strand
GTGTGTGTGTGTTACCTGAGAGATGAGCTCCTCAGGGATGACTGATGCTGGTATGACTGGTTGCGGCTGACTCCCCAGCAGACCCGACCCTCTGTCCCTGCCCGTACGGATCACACGTGTCTGTCTCCTCGAATCACGTGCTGCAGCACTTGAACGACCAGAAGATGCTCCTCCCCCTCCGCTAGCCCCTCCTCCTCCACCGCCACTGCCCCCGCCTCCTCCTGTCCCTCCACCTCCACTGCCTCCGCTGCCTCCACCTCCTCCACCAACTCCTGAACTCCAGCGGCTCCTGTACAGAGGCACGTATACGGCGTTATTAAGGCTCAGCAGGTCCACTCCCAGCTGTGCCTGTCCATGTTAACGTTTACTCCTGCTATGTCAAAGAGCTGATTCAATGCCTCTAGTTGCCAAATGCAGGTT
This sequence comes from Bagroides melapterus, assembly GCA_028566695.1. Taxonomy (NCBI): domain Eukaryota; kingdom Metazoa; phylum Chordata; class Actinopteri; order Siluriformes; family Bagridae; genus Bagroides; species Bagroides melapterus. Next base: position 11,265,818 of record JAOTRN010000026.1, on the reverse strand, counting down.
TAGGACCTACTGAGCTCCATGTATGAAACTGGCTTCATCTTTTAGCTCTATCAGTAAACTTTGTTTTAATATTAGGTAGGATATTAACAAACCTGGAAGCAGCAATCTATCAACCCCTAAATGAATTTCTTGGAAAAAAGGGGACAGTTTTATAATCTTATCTTAACAATATACTTTAGAAAGAGTCAAAAGATCAAATTTTCCCAGCCAATTATTTATTTCTCCAAACACAATTTTTTATAGTGTTTTATAAAACATTTCTATAAAAGACCAGCACTGCTCTGGTGGTCTTTAGGAATCATGATTTATTTCTAATTCTCCAACCCCTAAGAGGGCGCTTATGTTTTTTTTTTTGTTGTTTTTTTTTCTAATTTATGTCGAAATTGATTTAATCAGTATTTGAAAGCCTGAAATGAAACAAAATAAACAACTCAGGATTTTTCTGCCAGGCTTTGGAAATGCCCCCTGCCAGCCACTTACCCAAGGGTGTTGCCTGCCAGTCGGCCCAAAGTGTCAGAACCAGACAGGAACCAGGGTGGATCACTAGTCCTACCTGGCCTGGAGGTCCTTCCTGTCCCTGAGCCACTGCTCAACTTTGAACTGGAAACAAAAGACCGGAGATTACAGTTACAAGAATTGCAGCCCCAACTTTTGGGACTGTTGAGTACAGCCTGGTCATGCCAGGCATTGTTAGATTAATTTCTCTGTCTGAAATAGCAAGGAGAGGAAAGAATTCGAAGGCTAACTAGCATGGCAACACCCTTGGATATGTCAGAACTGGCTGCAAGTCATTAATCAAAGTAGAAAAAAAATTTGCAGAGTACTGGGAGAGCCATCTGTGCTTTATAACGATTAGCAAAAAAATGTTTTTTTTTGTCATTTTTGATTTGGAGGGTTTTTTTTTTAAGGGGAAAAAAAATAAATAAATAAATGGTGAACTAGCCTGGACTTCTCATATAAAACATTATCTTGAAAAAAAAAGAAAGAAAGAAAAGACAGCAGCATTCTGCAACTCATAGCAAAGCCATTTCATCCCAGAGCAGCAAAGCAATAACAACATGCACTAAAAAAAATGTTTCAAAGGGCATTTTCTTCTCCCTCGTGTCTCCTCCGTAAATTTATTGGCTTTAATGCAGAATTATTTAACTTCTCCGTTCACAAATCTTTTATTACAGCTATTCCAGAGAAAAACTGCAGTTACGCTGGGACATAAAGACTAAAGAAGTTCAGCAGCGAGTCTGTTCCATCACACACTGTGGTGAAAAGTAATTACGGCCATCGTGCTCACGACATACCGCTTATGGATCAGAATTATCAACAATAAACTGCTTTTTTAAAAGGGGGAAAAAAAACCCACCCACACAATCAAGAGAATGTAGAACATATATTGGGGTTGAAAATTATATCATCACTAACTGGTATTAAAGATGTGCAGCATTTAAACAAAAACAAGGACACGGGTCAAAGGTCAAGGTTTTGCACACGTTCGGCATAAAAAAAAAAAATACGCTCAAAAAGCCTACTCCAAAAGCAACAAACTAAAAACAGACAGTGCCACAATCCCCCCCAAAAAAGCTGTGTGTGTTCGAGCAGCTTATAAAAAAGCGTCTGCACTCTAGGGCTGTTTAGAAAACACGATGATGGTCTCACCCGTCGTTTCCGTCTGGCTTGCCCAGTTCCAGTCGATCTGGCTGCACGGCGAAGCTTATCCTGCAAATCCGACCATCCTGAAACAGACAGCTGTGTCATTTTCTGAATCTAAGTGATTGTTGGACTAAAAAAATCGGATCATGTGTGAAAAATAATAATGAATAAACCCACAAAAAACACCAAAAGGTTACCTCGAGCAGGAAGCCAGCATGGTTTGGTCCGACTACACACTGCTTGAGTGTAGCCTGCTCCAACAAGTTAAGCTGTGGATGACTGCAAAAAGAGACAGAGATTAGATCACTGGAAAAAAAATATTGTTTTTTTTTTTTAGCTGGCACAAATACAGAAGTGCTCAGATTGCTATGAGTTTAGATAAAGAATGGAGTGTTTGAGGAGAACGCGTGTAGTGTGTGCTGTAAGCTGAGGTAATATCTCACCTGTTACAGTTGTATTTGTTGAGTTTTTCGGACACTTCACGAAGTCTGTAGGGAGAATTAACAATTGAGGATTAGAGCGTTGTTGACTTCATGTCAAGGCACATTAACAGTTGCCTTGGTCATACGTTCAAATTTTTCAATAAAGACTTCCCTAATGGTGGCCATCAGATATACCAACGAAAAAAGGTACCACCATAAATCATAGAACATACTCATTAATAAGGGTTATTAAGAAATTTGGCCTAAAATTGGATAACGCGTGTGATATCTTGTCTCATGATGCCTTAAACGTGTCAGGATTGCTGTAAAGGCATAACGTTGTTCTGTACAGAAAAGTAAAATCCACGGCAAGTTCATCTGAATTATATTCTAAACCTTTTTCCCCTCCAACCAGGTTTATGCAAACTGTTTAGAAATGTTACAAGCAACAGGAATTAAACTCGGCAGCAGATCTATCGTCGAGTCGAGTGTGCAATATATTACAGCCGCTGACAGCATCAGATACGATCTGTTCCAGCAATGACCTCAACACCCACGTCGGGTTTAGTATCCGGGTTCGTTAACACGTCAGACACAAATAGCTTTGATGGGATAATTGATCTCACTGCTCTCTCTGTAATCACTCGTATCAGAGTGGACAAATCACGAGCGAAACTGGACAGGTGAAGTCCACAATGCATTCCAGTACAAAGGAACCCAGTCTGCAGATTCCTGTTCAGAAAGGAACAATGGAGCTGCTGCTGTAGTTGTGGCCCATCTGCCTCGAGCATTAGCATGTTGTTTCACCGAGATTGTAAAGAGTGTAAGACTTCCTGCCTGCTCAGTTCCGTCTGGTCGCTCTGTCTGGCATGCAGAGCTATGGCTCACTGGATGTTTTATGTGTTTGTGGCACCATTGTGTGTAAACTCGAGAGACTGATCCCAAGAGATCAGAAATTTCTGATATACTCAAACCGGCTCATCTGTCACCGACAACCACGCCACAGTCCCTGAAATAACACTTTCCCCCATTCTGATGTTTGTTGTGAAAAATTGAAGAGCAACATTTATGTAAGCAGAACTTTAATAAATATTAATCATCGCTGCATATCCATTTACATTTCACCACCTGTGTATATTTCTGTAACAGAATCATGATTCAGGAATCCATGTTAAGAGACTCGTTTCTGATGTCATCCGACTCTTCAAAGGGGTGTGGCTTAATCCCAGACAGAGCACACACACACACTATAAATGGTGGAGAAAGCCTACATGCTTTCTACAGAAAGGTAAAAGAGACACCTCTGAATGTCAAATACAGAAACAAACGCCAACATAATGAACGGCTTCTCGGGTATACAACTTGTTCACACCAAACATGCCCAGAAACATCATAAATTTCAGAAACGTTAGCGGCTCGTTCGGACAGTGTTGGTGTTTAATATAGTCAAGGTCAGCTTTTTTTAATGTCTGTTGCTAAACATCATTTCCCACTTGAACAGAAGCATTGAATTTGATTCCTTTTCAAATCATCTTTGGGCAGAATTGCTCTTAAAATGTCTGGGTTAAAATTCTACAATGGCTCTCATTTAGAGTCACAGAAACATCCTCTATCATGCACTATTGTGATATTTCGGGGTGAAAAAAAAATCTTGATCGTTAGATTGACCATTTGGTAGAAACTTGAGTCGGTATTCCCTCGTGAGCCCTCTTTAACCTGAGAGTTTAATTCCCAGCACTTGGTATTGTCTTTTTAGAGCCACATGGGAGGATCAACCTCCCCGAGTCCTCCTTAAAACACACAGTGCAAGAAGTCTCCTTGGAAACGGATCAAACTGGAGGAGTAACACCTCTGATTAAGCCTCCAAGGACCTGAACGAGCTCCAGTAACAATGCGGCTCTACATCATCGCCACACACACAGACACAGACACACACACACGGGAAGGGAGGAAGAATCAGTCACTAACAAAAGCACCAAACAATGAAAGAACCAACATGCGGTTGTATGTACGCTCCAGAGGAACAGAGTTTACATTTCTGGGACGTTCTGCACTGTTCAGGGATAAGGAACGGTTCTGAGAGGTTACGAGCTGAACGCACTTTACGAGACCACGGTGTTGGTTTGGTGTAGATTACATTTAAACAGCTGCTGTAGAAACCTTAAACGGTTTAAGACATTTCAGAATAGAAGCCACGTTGTTAAATGTTTACATAATTTTTTTTTTTAAATACGACTGCATGTTTCTTGTTCAGGAGGCGTCTTTTTCTCACCAACCAAAACACAGCCAATATCAGATATACTATACACTAATACGATCAAACACGTACTACACTGAGCAGATCGGATCCACGCTCCGTGTTAACACGCGCCTTCTGAACTTATTTATTCTGGACCGGTCTGAAAGCAGCACCACAAGCAGGCTCTTATTTTCTTTTGAGAGCAGCACGCAAGTTTGCAAGATATGTCTGACAGAACTGTTACCAACAAAAATAACAAACGAGGAGGAAACTTGACACCACAGGACTCTACAGTTTCCGAATTACCCGAGAACATTTATAGCATTTGCATTTTTTTTTTAGCTTTCAGTTTTCAAAATGAGACGATGTCAGGCAATTAAAAAAGACATAGATAGAAAGAAAGACCATTCTGTTGTCCCAGGGACAGCAAAAAATAAGGCATAATGTAATTTCATTGCATGCACGCACACTTAACACTTGTTAAATGCATAAAATAACAGGGGATGAATGTCACGTGTCCGTTTTTAAAGTGCGCAACTGTGGTTAATCACATCAACGTTCGTCGAGTGGCAAGGCAGCTAGATTAGAGACCTAAGTTTGATAACTTAGCTGAAGATGGAAAGTGCTCTTCAGGCTCTTCAGTCAGTTCTCTTTTCCACGCTTACACACATCATTAGCTGCATATTACCCTTTATATTTATTTATTTACTGTTTAATGTCATATCAGCAGCAGTGGCTATAATCATTACATCATTATTATATATAAAGAGATGGCCTTGTGTGTGATAACATTCATATACATATATATCTTTAAGCTTAGTCTCTGATAGAAAATCTAAGAGTATTCGAGGGGAAACCTTATTAAAAAATTTGTGTTATATTGTCCTTTATAAGAGATGTTAAAGGCATAAATGTTACTGGTTGAATTAATAACGTTAAAACTTTCAACACTTTCTCTATTTCAGCTTATATTCCAAATCAAAATGTTCCTCCTTCTTGCACGCCAAATTTGTAATTTGATACGGCGCGATGAATAATTTACAGGCAAATTAAGACTAAAAGTATAATGCGAGTTTAATACCGTTAAGTGTTTGGGAAATACATTTCCGTACACTTGCTGCTGTCTGTGAAATGACGATGATCTTTCAAACTGCTTCTGTTTGTATAGTCAGAATTATATGAAATAAATGGAAAAAAAATAATCCAAAAGCAAGAAAAATAAATCAAACCGTATTAGAAACAAAAGAAATTAAATATTTAGAACAAGTTCTAGGTTCTTTTATATAATAAATTAAAAAAAAAAGTTAGCCTGGAGCCCTGATGTTACATCGTTTTTGTCCAGCAACTTTAAATAAAAATGTTTTGGCTCTTTATAGGCAAGAGTCATTTTGAGCATCAATCCAAGCTCCTGTTTCTATCAGCAGGACTGACAGTCAGATTTATAAGTGAATAAATGTATTATTTGTGGGAATGTGACCCAGAGTATCATAACTGAGTATTGGTGCTTGCTTCTTTATAGGAACGAAGACGTGCTTTGTGATATTCTGAAGAGTATTTCATTATATTTTTAATAATTAAAGAAATATTTTTAATTAAAACGGAACAAATAAGAAATGTAGGCACAACAAATATCTTTGAGCCTACAGCGGCCTACTGATATGAATCAGGACTGTTTTGATTTGCTGTCACCTTGTCCAACTTAAACACAACTAATTAAATGATGTTACATACATATATAGATATACATATACACACACATTATATATAAAAATCAATACAGCAAGAATAAACTAAAACTGTTCTGCAAATGCTAGGCAGTGTGAGAAAAGCAGCTCACTTTACACGCCTGCCTCAGTGCCAAGCATCGGAGATTTATCCACTCCATCAGCTCTGAATCAGTATCTGGCACCGAACCCAAACTCAGACTGAACAGCTGTCCTGTCCTGTGCAGTTAACCAACTCGCAGCATCTAGTGTGCAGGCGTAATATACGGATGTCACGCCGAACCTCGCAGCTGCGTGCAAATGCTGGAAAGCACCACATTTCCTGCGACATTGGAGCTAGAAAATCAAGCTGGCCCCACCTCACTCTTGTCTAGAGGAGTGGACAGCTTGCCAAATGCAATTACACACTGACAGAACAATTATTTCCATTGGCATTTGAGGGCTTTCACACTTACGAGGCCCTCCGAAGACAGGAAGGTGGTGTACAGGGACCAAAATAAGTGGCTCTGGTATACAACGACGCCATTTTCTATAGCACCTCTACAGTCTTTCTGAGAGCATACACGCATAACACCCGTAACTCCATCTGACCTCAATCTTCCTGAAAGGTCACGTGACTAACAGTGACCCATTAGAGTTCACACTCGCCTGAAACTATAGGGTTGTCTATAGACTACGTTATTGTACCATGAAAATCTCAAACTGGAACAACCCTAATTGATCAAAACGGTTAAAATTAGATTTGTATTGTAACCTACATCTGACACCATGCTCCTGAGCTGAACTACATACTCAAAACACCATTAATCAACAGAATATGCTGGAGGAGGTGGACGTGAAACAAACTGAGGCAAAGGACCAAGGCAAATCAAGTCTTCTTTATGAACTGAAAGAGCAAATCTATTTATTGTTGTTCTTTCTTAAACCCTATTCAGACCGGATTAGATTACCGGCGGGATGTCTGTAAGAAATTATTTTATAAATGTCCTCCCTCTGTGATAAAACTCACAGAAGCAGTGAGATTCTAGTGGGTGGTGTGCTCTACAAACTCAGATGTTTGAGTCACGTGGTCATATGATCATGCTCCATTCACGACATGGCCTCATAGTCAAAGGGGCACTGGAGTACAGAAGAGACACTGGCTCTTATTGTAATTTGGGGTAAACCAAAGATCCAGGAAAACAATAAAACACTGGTCACAAAGTATACAAGAACAATTCATTTATTTATTTATTTTATTATTATTATTTTTTAATCGTGTTTGATATTGCACATCACTTCTATGGAACATTTAAGATTAAACACTGTGACCTCATCACACTATCTCCAAGTGACTGGTACAAATAACATGATCTAGTTTGTTAACTTTTTTTTTTTTTTTTTGCCTTCATGAACCACCAAGCAGAGGCCACTGTTTGTGATGTTGGATTATTTTCCTCCCTTACTTGCCAGGCGCATTATCAAAACCTTTCGATATGTAGTAGCGAGGCCCAAGTTGCAGACCATTTTGTAATATTTAACAGTAATTCCACACAGTACATTTTTCACATGCCAACCCTAAACAAGTTTTTACCCCCAAGGTCCTAAAATAATATTGTATTTTTACAAATAGTCATAAATAAAGAATGAATAAAGCCATTCACTTCAGCTCAACATAAAACATTCATACTGTAACGTACAGAGCTGATGGTGAGAACAGGAACGAGATGCAGTCTATCACATGTTCTCAACCTGCAGGCAAAAATGTTTAACACGCACCAAAAAAAAAAAAAATTTGCAAAAGAACCAGAAAAAGCACCTGGGAGTGTACTAGTAAGATGACATTCTTTTTTTTGATCTAGTGATGACTGAAGGTTTAGATGTGTTTATGTTTCGTTGAGTTTTTATCACTGGCTATATAACGACTACTGAATTCTCTGTTAAGTCTAATAATGTCAGGTGGTGGTGATTCGTTACCCATAACAGCAGCTCTAGCAGTATTTCTGGCGGCAACAAGCTTCATCTTATTAACTTTAAGAAATAAGAGAATAAACAGAGCAATATATAGATATAACGTATGAGGTGTCAGTCATCGAAAACTTCTTCAAAAGACTTCAGAAAATGCTCTTACATGCTGAATGCTTCAACGTGATTGGTCAGAAGGTGTATTTTCATATAACAGCAAAGTTTGAAAAGTATTTCCAGCTGTACCGTAATCAACGGGTTGATAATGCGCTCGCTCTCCTAAAGTATTGTTTCTATAGCAACAACTTATACACAGGGACTTGTACTGCAGATGCTCCACTTAGACTAGAAAAAGTCTCGTTTGTTCTCGCTTTGTAACAAGACACTGTGCACTGCAAACTTTATTAGCATGGCTAAGTTTGTAAAATGACAAGAGAGAGAACGAGGAAGGGAATGAGTAAAAGAGAGATGGAAAAAAGGAAGGAGATAGAATTATTTAAGGTAATAACAGTAACTGGTATCTTAGATGTTCCAATTATTAGATTATACCTAAGATTAAACATACATATATATATATACACACACCTATATATTTCTATATATCTATATCTATATCTATATATATATATATATATATATGCTGTTAAAATTTACTTAAATTAAATGTCAAAATCATTATGAAAAATAAACTACTAAATTATGCACCTAAGGTGATCGTTCATCACAGATATATAAAATACACATATACACACACAATACATTTACTATTCTGATAAAATTATATATTCTAGATCTAGTTTTATTTGCAATTGTTCACTGTATATCAAATTAATATGCAAATCAATAAGCTAATTCGTTAATGACGTCACATGCCGGTGCTGGTGACTTTTTTTAAGCGTTAACGAGCTCTTTCCGTTGAAAAGAGATGGCAGCTGTAACGCCTGTCATACGAAAAACTGACTAAAATTTCATTTACAAATAAACAATGAAAATACACAAAAAAAATCAAACGAACAATCAAAGCGACAAGAAAATGGGTTCTTAGCCAGGATTAAAACAAAAAAAAAAGCGACACGAAAATAACATGGTGGAGTGTGAACCAAATATAAACTCCTCACCCTCAGGGCCACTACATGTCTGTGGTTTTCGCCTATGCTAAGCTAACTAGTTACCTAACCAGCATCGGGTCAATTCCATCTAGCCACGTCAAACCAACTCAAACATATCGTATTGCCATTAAATTATACTGACGCACTTTGTGATAAATGGAAACGACCATTTCAATAAAAGTAACGTTAGCGAGTTTTCTCGCTACTGACAGAATTAGCCGCTGAGCATGCATGGCGACCAGAGACAACCGCCGAGCGATTTTCTTATTCTCCTATCAAGGTATACTGTTCTCGTCAACACCCGGTTAGTATAATAAATCCTGAGATGAACTCAAACATCGAGATTCGTTAACATTTCCTTAGCCGTAAAAGCTAATTTTATCGGGGTTCAAATCTTTTTTTTCCTCCCCATCCCCCAACCCGCATTGTCCAATCATTCCAGTTAGCTTAGCTAAGCTGCGCGTTTTGCTAGCTGTGTTTAGCATCAGCCGCGACAACGATTTAGTCCCAGCTGCGCTTCCTTTACTAATGATCATTCAGAAATTCGCCCAAATACACACACTAATAAACAACACAAAGTCCGGGCAAATGTGCTTTTGACGTTTGACATTATATCTAACCACCACACCCTGGTTACACATATTGATTTGTTTGCCCAAATTACCTGTCATTGAGCTGCTCCTCAGTCCCGGGTAACGGGTGCACAACGAAGTGGATAGAGGTCATGATTTAAATCCGAAATAACCTAGAAATATGGGAAATTATCTCTCTGTGTGGATCTTTTAACAGTTTGCTAAGTCTGGTTGCGTTCTTTCATTACAAACTCTCTTCAAACGTAACAAAAATCCAGAGCCGAAACATCCAACAAGCTCCTACAACAATCCACATACCGCCATCTTAACTTCTACCGACTCGAGCTGCTTCGTTATTTTTTCCCCCTACATCGCGTTTCCGGTCCGGAATAGGCACGCCTTGATTAGACTCTTCTGTGCTTTGATTGGTCAATATTCGCTAGACCCGCCCAATCAGGCTGCATTTCTGATGCTGATTGGATGAAACTGGAAAAACGTTCTAAGGAACCGGATTGGATTTTGCAGGATAATAATGAAAAGAAAAACTTGTAAAGCATGCGCATGGATTTTTTTATTTATGTTTTATTTGTTGTGCATACAGTAGTGTAACTGAAGCTAGGCATGAAAAAAAATGATCAGCGCTATTTTACTTTATCGTCATATTGATCATGCCTAGAAAGAATTCTAGTAAGCACGTCTTGCTTGGAATAATAGCACGTTTCTAAAATAATGTCTAGCACAACATTCAATGTTATAAAAAAAAAAAAACATATAAAAATGATGGTGTGTTGGAGCTCGCGAAAGGGTGTCTGTAATGTTAGAAAATAATCAGCGTTTTTTAGGCCATATCTCACCACATCTTCCCTGAACATTTTCCTATAATAAGGGAATGGTTATATACCTAACACATACATAACCTTCTGAAAACATAGTAGTCTTACTGAGTGTTTTAGTCATGTTTTTGTTATTCACGCATTAAACAAACAGCTTAAATGCTTGTTGCATCATTATTCTTACTATGAAGAGATTTTGCATTTTTAATCATAAAGTATACAAATATGAAATAGACTTTGACTGTGGTGTTCACATGGCAACTTCACAATTGCTGTGTGTGTGTGTGTGTGTGTGTGCACGTACATTCAAAAAAGACATCTGTGGCAGGTGTGTGATTGAGGATGTTGATGCATGTGTAGTTAAATAAGCTAACAAGCACACTGAATCCTGGTAATTGCACAAACCTTTTAGTAAATTCAGAGAATATGATATTGCTTTTAGAAAAGATGATACACTCCATGGAACATCTGTGGTTCCATCAACATAATGGAAAATGATGGAAGAATGATATGGACATGTTGGTGTTGGTGATGAGAAGCACTACTTTCGCAGAGCCTTAATACAGGTGTTCAGGCTCATCTTCACACCCTGGCTAAAGTAAGTAGGTCTGAACCAAACAATTAATTTTTATTTGTGTAGTGCTTTTAACAGCAAACACTGTAACAGAAGTTTTACAGAACAGCGGGTGAGGATTTAAATTCCTAATGAGCAGGTCAGAGGCAATGCTAAGGATAAAATCTCTAAGAAAATCCTTGAAAGGAACCAAACACAAAACCCATTGTCATTTGGGTGATAGTTATTACAATATCATTACAATAAACCGTAGGTCATTGATTAGATTGGATAACAACAAAATAAAAAGGAAAAAGTTTAAAACATGGGGAGATTTATTCAGTCTACCTGTTTTGACCAGTGGGAGGAAACCAGAGAACTGGGAGGAAACCCAAATGGACATGAATAGTGTGGGGGAATTGATATTTAGCCACAGAAAAATGGCACATGGAAAAAAAAGATCTCAATATAACACAGTAAAACTCACATCTCTGTCTTTATGTATTTAAAGGAGTAGGATTGAAAAATAAAATTAATAAAAGACTCTAATACAAGTATCTACCCATTTGCTATCCTACATGAGGAACGCATACTAACCACTAAGCCACTATACCCCACTTTGATATGTATGATTTATTTTAAAACATTTGCACTTGAACTTGACAAACACTCTATGCTTTATGTCAGCGTCCTCGCTTTCAATGACACACACAAACGCTACTTGAGTAAAAGCTCCCTCTGGTGGAACATCTAAATAAGCGTGAGTGTGAAGTACGCATTGTGTGTGTTTGTGTGTTTTAGCCCCTCATCTTCACTTCTTCGTGCTACAGTTCATTCTGAAGTGATGAGGACTATTTCCTTCTTTCTGAAAATATACAAACTTTACACTGAGATGTTTGAAAAGACTACACTTGTGTAAACTTCAAGTAGGTATGTATGTACGTGCTTGTTGAAATATGATGTAGTTTCTACTTCCAAGTGACTTTACTGGAGGATAGACCTCATTAATATAAGGCTGCTCCCTGCTGCTGAACCACTAAAGACAATCTAAAGCTAATACTAATCCTGCTTCTGACCGATAACAGGAACTATGCCACAGTATACTGCACGATCATGGATTATTTTCATATCACATCACTTCCCTGTAGTGTTTTATCTTCTTTTATTTACTGGTGAACTATCAGGATCTTCTATTCACAATACTTTAATGAGAATCACTTCAGAATGTATCACACTACTTCAAATATTTTAACATTGACAGGTGTTTGTCCAAATCATTGAGTTTTAATGATGTATGTAAATTGATTTCTTAAACACAGCCCAGTCACTATATTACAAAGAACAGAACAAATACTTTACATAAGTGGCCTTCAGATAAAGCAAACAAGCTTTGGGAATGTTTAATAAACAACACTTCATGCTGAAATGGCTGACTGATTTTATGCATGGTGTCCAATCTAATCTGGAAAGGGTCAGTGTGGGTGAAGATTTTTATTCCAACCAACCGGAAGCCAGACCTGTTTCTACTCCTAGCCAAGATCAACTGATTAAGCAGGTGGAATCAGGTGCAGTTCGTGCTTGATTGGAATGAAAACCGGCTCTTTGCAGATAAGACTGAACACACCTGATCTTGTAAAAAATATTAACGTACCATAAAAATACCAACAATCCCAAACGGATTTAGCATTACAGTAAGCCAGTTAGTATGTCTTGACAAAACATTGCAAAATGACATGTCATGATGTCAAGCAGAACACTTGACATCCATCCAAATGGGTACAAGTGTACTGCTTGGGGTTGCCAGGTTGAATGATAAAATACCATCCAAGTTTTTTTTATCACAGAAAACTGTACTTGATTATGATTTAAAAATTACATCTGAATGTCTAGATAATACATTTAAAAGTTATTAAATGATGAGGTAAATTCACAAAAAAAGTGAAAAAAAAGTCACAAAGTTAATGTAAAAAAACAAACAATCTGGCAACACTTCCCAGTCATGGCCGGAGGTTGTTTTTGGAATGCTGTGCATCACGCCGGATTCACGCCTCTGATCACGTGCCGAGTCTCTTCTTATTGGTTAACGTCTCCAAATTCCTTTATCGTAATTGGTCAAAATGTGACCCGTGTCCGACTCATATGTTTGAAATGACTAAATGAGTCTGATGAGTATAACAGCAACTTCAATGAGTAATTATTTAACACTTAGCACGCGAGTTTATTGGTTTATACAAATTTACGAGCTTTAGAAATACAACAGAGTCTCAGAGTTTACTGTTATGGCTACACTGAACGAACCTCCTCGCGTGTCATCTGTCCTAAATGATGTAAGTAGCCTGTTAGCATGCCTAATGTGTAACCGGAAAACTCCTGTTTTCTGTCTAATAACTAATGCGTTCGGGCTAATATTGTTTAATTATTCGCTTTTTACTAAAATATATGTTCGCTGCGTCCATATCATTGACAGTGTCACTAAATAGTAAGTTAGAATAGTCCTCGCAACTAATACGCACCACTATTTTAATGATAGTTGTCATAGTTAGGGTTGCCAGATTTAATTAAATCAGTGGTTTAAATAACTAGTTTTTTTTTTTTTTTAAATAATTCGTTCACTACAAACTACTGTATTTTTTTTACATTATATATGCTAAAAGTAAAATTGGATATATATTACCTACTTGAAGATACTGAGATAATGTACCTCTGGACTAAATACCCTAAGTATAAAATATCTATTTTGCCTCTTTAACAGCCCCCTCATTGCAAGATGGCACCACACAGTGCTCCATCAGCAGAACCCAGCCAGATTGAAACACCTCGGTTCCATCCGATCAGTGTGATTCGTCACACATCTGATCCCCTGCCTCATCTTTCCTCAGAGACCTTCACCCCCAAACCCTGCCCCATCAGCACGGCCCAGAGCTGCTACAGTGGCCCTAGTGACAGTTATTCTGAAGTAAATCTTGAACATCTGAACTCTGTCTCGTTCACATCTGCCTCCAAAACTCCTCCTGACACCATCAGGATGCTTTCTGCTTGTCCCACCACAGCATCATCTGTAGCACTGTTCCAGATGCTTCCATATACAGTGATCAGCACACCGGCTCCGTCCACAGTTAATACCCCAGTTGTAGTGTCCTCCCAGGTTCCCACCATGGTAGTGTTGCTTCCAAAGTCTCACACACAGGCTCTGGTGGTCACAAGTAACCCCGTAGTGAACAACCCACCACAGCATCGTTGCCACATTTGCCCCCATGCTAACTGTGGTAAAACTTACCTGAAAAGCTCCCACCTGAAAGCGCACCTGCGCACACACACAGGTGAGGGAAGACACGAAATCCCAGCTGGATTTTAGT
>JAOTRN010000026.1:11084506-11102576 GCA_028566695.1 Bagroides melapterus | reverse complement strand
TGCATTGCATGGTCTCTTTATGCACAAGACATTCCTCTTTAAATTGTCTGTAAGTTCCTGGGTATGTGAGAGTGTGTGTGTTTGTGCTCTGTGATCGGTTAATGTCCCATCCAGGGTGTCCCTCACCTTGTGCCCAGAGTCACTTGGGGACTTGGTTCCCCAAGTCCCTGTGTACCGTAGGTATGTACAGTATGAATATATGGATGGATGGACAGATAGATGTATCAAGTATGACTAGTGTCCTTTGTAAGCCTCCCTTTGTTTAGTTATTCCTGTGAAGATGTCACTATAGATCTGGATGAATTATGGACTATATACATACATAAAAATAAATATTATTTCATATACTTTCAAGACCAAGAAAGTATATGGATTCAGTTTTCCCTGCTCTCTGTTGGCAGAATGTATGCTTCAGTGCTATAGGAAATAAAACCTTTGTTACTGATAATGATGCTGTGATTTTCTTTGATAGAAACAAAATCTTGTCTTCAGATTCACCCTTTGTGTATAATTATCATTCTCATTGTTAATTATCACAATTAATGCACTACTAAGTGGAGACAACAATATAAAGTAGCTGACAATAATGTTTTGTGTTTTTTTTCCAGCAGTCAGTGGTTGCCCAATAGGCAAGGAGTTCATCACTGCCTTCATGCCTAATCATGTAGGTAATGATGGCGAAGCCGTACCCAGACTCTCCATCACAGCTCAGGAGTCCTCAGCTACTGTTACAGTCGAAATCAAGGGGCTCAACTTTAAACAGTCACTAACTATAGAAAAAGGTTCTACCAAATCTGTTACCCTTCCAAGCAAAGCTGAGATTTATGAAGATGGAGTCTCGGCCAAAACAGTGCTGATTTCTTCTAATACAGACATCTCAGTGGTATCCTTTCACATCAAGCCATATACTGGAGACAGTAGTGTGATCTTCCCCAATCAACAGCTGGGCAAGAGACATGTAGTCTTCACTCCAGACGGCAGTCCCTTAAATAAGATTGTGGCTATCGTCAATGGCAAGGAAGACAACCTAATTTCGATTCTGCCTTATTCAGACCTCCTGCTTAACAGCAAGATACACTTGAAGCAAGGATTAAAGATGGATATTAAATTAGCTCCTTATCAGGTTTATCTGCTTCAGAGTGAGAAAACCTTAACAGGAACTAGGATTGAGTCTCAGCTCCCTGTAGCCGTCCTGGCAGGACACCAGTGCCTGAGCCTTGTTGGCACATGTGAGCATGTCTTTGAACAGTTGGTGCCAATAGAATCACTCTCTGATGAGTACCTAGTCCCTCCCATGCACCCTTTGCTTATTGGCCAGGACACAGCACATGTTGTTGCAACTGAGGATAATACTGATGTGACGGTTTATTATGGTCCACTACCCCAGCAAAAATCACTCAGATCTGGAGAGCTTCTGAATGTTGCTATTAACTTGCCAACAGTAATCCGAAGCAATAAAAAGATCATGGTTATGTATTCCAGTACCAACATCCCCAATGATGAATTCTTGACTAACATAATTCCTGTATCACAAATGTCCAATACATGGACTGTTTATACACAAGACAATTACGAGAATTTTGCTGTTGTTGTCTCAGAGACGAAGGCCAGTAAATCTCTTTTTGGTTTGTTGAACTGGAATGTTTTTCCTGCAAACCAGAAGTATTCATGGGCTGTCACATCACTGGGTACCCAAAAAGGCCCTATAACCTTATCCAAGGACACACCACAGGCTGTCTATGTTTATGGTGGGCTAGTAAGACATGGTTATGCCACAACAGGAGTGTGCAATGGTAGGTCATAATCTGTATAATTATTTGAATTCAAGCGAACGAACATAAAAAATGAATATTCTAAGCTTTTTTCTTTCAGTTCCTTCTCCGCCACCACCTCCGAAAGATCCCTGTGAATCTGTTAAATGCCGTTGGAGAGAGGAGTGCAGGAAAGGTGTCTGTGTCCGTGTAGACACCGCAACATGTTGGGCTGTTGGTGATCCCCACTACAAATCGTTCGATGGGAAGAGATATGATTTCCAGGGAACTTGCACATACACTATGGCCACGACTGTAAAAACTGAGAATGGCCATGTCCCCTTCACTATTTTGGCAAAGAATAATCGCAGAGGGAGTAATTTGGTGGCCTATGTCAGGACAGTATCAGTCAATGTGTACAATTATACAATAGCTGCTAGCAAGCAAGTGGGTGTTGTTGAGGTAAGTTGAAGAAATACACAAATGTGCAAAATGTGTGTTCTTTTATTTCTAAAAAAAAAAAAAAAAAAAATCTAAGTTCATCTGTACCCTTTTCAGGTGAATGGTGAAATCACTCACCTGCCTGTAAGTCTAGCTCAGGGAAAGATTGGAGTGGTGCAAAGTGGTTGGAATGCACTCATAACAACAGACTTTGGCTTAGAGGTGAAATATGACTGGAACATGATGCTATACATAACAGTACCCAGCACCTACTTTGGGTCACTTGGTGGACTTTGTGGGAACTACAATGGAGACGGAACAGATGAGCAGACAGACCCGAAAGGAATAAAACTTTCCACTATCCTGGAGTTTGCAAGGAGCTGGAAAGTTGCAGACAATGACTTGTTCTGCCGTGATGATTGTGAAGGAAAGTGCCTCGTCTGCCCACCTGAGCTTAAAGATAAATATGATGGAGATAATTACTGTGGTCTTATGGTGAAAACAACTGGTCCGTTCGTCAACTGCCACAAGACTGTTGACCCAAGTGCATATATAGACAATTGTGTGTATGATGTGTGCATCAATAAAGGCATTAGAAGTTTTCTCTGTGAAAACATGCGGATCTATGCTGAGGCTTGCATGGCAGCTGGAGTGAAAATTGATTCCAACTGGAGGCAGCTGTCCGAGTGTCGTAAGTGGAAATGGTTCAATATAATCATATAGTGTTTACTGTCTAATAAAAGAAGTTAAGTTGATCATGTAAACCTTTCTATTTGATTTATTAACAGCACTGCAATGCCCAGTAAACAGTCACTATGAACCTTGTGGAACTGCATGTGCAGCCTCCTGTGCAGATCGAGATGCACCAAGCAAATGTGAAAAACCTTGTTTGGAGGGCTGCCAGTGCAATGACGGTTTTGTCCTCAGTGGAGACAAATGTGTAGCACTGGCACAATGCGGTTGTACCTATGAGAACCGTTATTATCCTCCTGCTGAGACATTCTGGGGTGACCAGACATGCACTAAGACATGCTCCTGCAGTTCAGGACAAGTTAAATGTACACCCACAAAGTGTAAGGCTTCTGAAGTGTGTAACATCCAGAACGGTGTGAGAAATTGCTACCCACAATCCTACGGGCATTGCCTAGGCAGTGGAGATCCCCACTATTTAACCTTTGATGGGAGGCGTTTTGATTTCCAGGGTACTTGCACTTATTACCTTTCTAAACTGGTCAACACATCTGACACTTCACTGGTGCCCTTCGAAGTTCTTGTCAAGAACGAGAACAGAGGCCTGAATAAAGTTGTTTCCTTCACCAAGACTGTGGAGATCAAAATCTTTGGCTACACCATTATCATGAGCAAAGACAATAATGGTAAAGTGATGGTAGGTTATTTGTCCTACTGAATATTCAAATCTATATGAGATCACCGGTGACACCTGAAGTATGGATGCTTGTTATATCTCTAGTTTAACTGAGCACTAGTGTACAGTGGACATAAAACAATGCATAATAATCTTTCCATTATTTGTCATAGGTCAACGACCTGTTTGTAAATTTGCCATTTGAGAAAGATGGTGGACAACTATCCGTATTCCGCAGTGGTTACTTTGGAGTGGTTAAAACAGACTTTGGAATGAATGTGAGATTTAACTGGGATAGCTACGTTGAAATCACTCTCCCTAGCACATACAGTAACCTGGTAGGAGGTCTCTGTGGTAACTGGAACGGGAACGTAAATGACGACCTGATGTTCCCAAACAAAAGCATAACAACAAACCCTACTGCATTTGGAATTGGCTGGAAAGCCAGAAATGACCCTGATTGCTCAGCAGAGTGCAAGGGCCAGACGTGTCCCAAATGTGATGCTGAAGACAGGAATAAGGATGCTTTCACAAAACCTTGTAGCCTAATTACAGATACAAATGGCCCATTTAAAGCGTGTCATAGCCTAATCAATCCCACCAAGTTCTATGAAGACTGCGTGTATGACATGTGTATGTACGGTGGTCATTCTACAGCCCTCTGCAATGCGCTTACAGCCTACACAGCTGCATGCCAGACAGCACACAGCATTGTGGAGAAATGGAGAACTGATAGTTTCTGCCGTAAGTGCTTTTTTTCTCAGCCCTATCAGTTCTTATTTAAATATGGCATTGATTTTAGTTCATCTTAATTGCACTTGACCATGTGTGTGTGATTAACTGGTCTCTGCTACTCTCTTCACAGCTGCATCCTGTAAAGCTAATAGCCACTATGATGTGTGCGGTGCTGGATGTCCCCAGACCTGTGATGGCTTCACCGAACCTGCAGCATGCCAGCGTGCACCGTGCATTGAAGGCTGTGTGTGTGATGTTGGATTTGTCCTGAGCAACGGCGAGTGTGTGCCAATGGATCAATGCGGTTGTGTGTACGAAGGCCAGTACTATAAGCTTGGCCAAGAATTTTACCCCAAAGGCAAGTGCAGCCAGATGTGTGTCTGTAAGGAGCAAGGAAAAGTCACATGTAAAGATAATTTCTCATGCGGTCCTAATGAGCAGTGTGAGATCCGTGATGGGGTTCAATCCTGCCATCCTGATGGCAAAGGATATTGCTCTGTCTCTGGTTCTGGAACCTACCACTCATATGATGGGAACCATATCAGTGTGCCAGGGGACTGTGTGTACAAACTGGTGGAAACAGTCCAGACTTCAGATCAGAAGAAATTACCTTTCAGTGTGACAGTGCAGCAAACATCTTCTACTGCAGTGGTCACAAGAAGAATCAACATAGTTGTAAACCAGTATAAGATTGCCCTGATTCCTGGTCTTCTGTGGGAAATAAGGGTAACTTGTTTAATTGCATCAAATATTTATTTATCTGAGATGGCATTATGATTATTATACCAGCCATGGAGACTATATTGCTTGAAATGTTATACTCAGCTGTCTGCTTGGTACTATTTGTTTTGTGTTTTCTTTTTACCTGGTAAGAGTGGCACACTGACTGGCAGAGACTGGCAAAAAATGTGCAAATTGTAATCATTGTTTCAAATCAAATTGTAATCCAATTGTAATCTTGTTTTCTTGTCATTGGCAGGTAGATGAGGTTAAAGCTCTTCTTCCAGTAACACTAGAAGGAGGACTGGTGAACATCTATCAGAGTGGTGCCTTTATTATCTTAGAAACTTCTTTTGGACTAAAGGTGACCTATGACACTGTTTCGATGGCCACAGTTGAAATCCCATCCACTTACAAAAATGCTGTCCAAGGTCTTTGTGGTAATTATAATGATAACAAAGCAGATGACTTCCTAATGCCAGATGGTAATCAGGGTTCCTCTGCTGAGAAATTTGTTGAAGCTTGGCTGGTTGCTCAGGAAGGAGTGATCTGTCACACAGGGTGTCCACCAGGTTCCAAATGTTCAGGGCCTGAAACAGGAGGCCAACAAGCTGGAAACAATGATTGCAAGATCCTAACTTTGGAGAAAGGCCCATTCTCTATTTGTTATTCCAAAATTCCACCTTCACCATTCTATGATACATGTGTAAAGGATGTCACATTACAGCCGGAGGATAAGACGCTTGTTTGCCGCCACATCCAAAACTATGTGGTCCGTTGTCAACAAGCTGGTGTCTCTGTCAGCAGTTGGAGGAATTCAACCTTCTGTCGTAAGTAGCTGTATGTTATAGAATAAGGTCTATTATTTATTTTATTTTGATATCTACATCACAGGGGCCTTGCTTCTGGTATCTTGAAGCTTAAGGTTAAGTTTTATGTGTTAATGGAGCCATGGTAGCACAACAGGGAGCATTGCTGCTTAACATTTCCAGTGTTTGGACTCTCTCCTGATGTCCACATGGGTTTCAAAACATGCTAACATGTCAACTGCTAACTATAAATTGTCCCTAAACATGAATGATTCTGTAAATGTGTGTGCATGATGCCCTGCTATGGACTGGTGTCCCATCAAGGGTGTATTCCTGCCTCATTCCTGGAATAGGAGACTATTGTGACCCTGATAAATGATTGTGTTACTAATATTTACTATGGTTTTCCTTTTCTTCTTTTTTAAGCAATGACCTGTCCTGTAAAAAGTCACTATGAGCTATGTGCGGACACGTGTACATCAACTTGTGCCAGCCTTACCGTGGCACCTAATTGTCCGGCGTGTCTTGAAGGTTGCCAGTGTGATGAAGGTTTTGTCTTTGATGGAGGCGACTGTAAGCTTGTAAATGATTGTGGTTGTTTTGTGGAAGGAAGATATTACAAGGTGAATTAGTTTTAATTAATTTGCAGGTTGACCTGGATTCTTGCATATGAAACAGTCAAATAATTGAAATACTTATCCCTGCAGTCTGGGGAGTCGGTAGTCAGAGGAGATTGTATAGAGAGATGCACCTGTAAGGCTGGACAGTTCTCATGTCAGTCCATGAACTGCAAAGAAGATGAGGTCTGTCGTACACCGAACGGCATTCCGACATGCATACGTGGTAAGCAAGTTTAATCTCGTTATAGGGCAGGTGGAGATAACGTGATATAAAATAACATTGTCTTACTTTGTTCCAGAACCTTGCAGCAAGAAAAAATGTCGTGAGAAAGAGAAATGTGTGGAGAGAGACAATGCAGCAGTGTGCGTGGCCACATCTAACGCCACGTGTAACGTGTTTGGAGACCCTAACTACAAAACTTTTGATGGAAGCCAGTTTTCTTTTCAGGGCACCTGCTCTTACATTATGGTAAAGACGTCGGGTGAAGACAAAAACCTCACAGAATTCCTCATCGTTAATAAGAACGAACACAGCACAAGTGGCTCCTACATCAAGACAGTCACCATGAAGATGTCAGGCCATGAAATCATCATTATTCAACACAAGCGCAACAAAGTGATAGTGAGTAAAACCCATCATTGTCTTACACATAATAAAATAATATCTACATAGGGGATTAGTCATCATAATACCAACACACAAAAAAGAATTATAATACAACGATCCCACTGCATCTTTTAATGTGTACGGTTGTGTATGTGAACAGTAAAATTATTTACTTTACTGAACTGAATTTAATAATAAAACTCTATCCTTTCACACCCTTAAATGCATCGCAAAGTCCTGTACTTTATAATCACAGCAAAAAAAAAATTAAAAAAGGCAATTTAATATTAAAGTTGTAAAAACTAGCAGTGACAGAAAAAAAAGAAAAATATAAATAAAAATATAATAAAAGCGTGCTAAAATAGAATATAGAAGAAAAGTAATAATGCAAAAGCAACATAAAAATGTCAGCAAATAAAAAGATTTGAAATAATATTGTTGAAGTTAATAATTAATTAATAATGTTTCAGAAATGTA
This sequence comes from Bagroides melapterus, assembly GCA_028566695.1. NCBI lineage: Eukaryota > Metazoa > Chordata > Actinopteri > Siluriformes > Bagridae > Bagroides > Bagroides melapterus. Next base: position 11,095,050 of record JAOTRN010000026.1, on the reverse strand, counting down.
CAGTAACATAAGGAGATTTGGGAAATTTTAGATACAGTTCTAAAAATCTGGTATACCATATACAAACTAAATACAAAAATCATTAAGCGTTATATTATTATATAATGAATTGTTTCGTCTTTTGTGCTGCCTAGATTGATGGAAACGAATCCATCTTGCCTGTGAATCTGGACTCGAACCGTATCCAGATAACGCAGTCAGGAATAAGAGGAACCCTACAGACAGACTTTGGTTTGGAGGTCACGTTCGACTGGGGCGAGTACTTCAGGGTGACCGTATCCAGTAGCTACTATAAAAATCTTGTGGGCATGTGCGGAACCTATAACGACAACCGCGATGATGACTTTGTCACACCGACAGGCGTCCCTGCAACAGGCAACACAGAATGGGGACAGTCGTGGAGCACTCCCGACAATGACCCCAACTGCTGGCACTTCCCATCGTGCTCTGAAGAAGAGTTGCGCCAGTATAAAAGTCCCCAGTTCTGTGGCTTGCTAGAAGACAAAACTGGGCCCTTCGCTAGCTGCAACAATACAGTTAAAATGGGGCAGTTTACATACAACTGCCTCTTTTACACATGCCTCACTCACGGAAGCCACGATCACTACTGCAAAGTCATGACGTCTTATGCAAACACCTGCAAGTGGGAAAACACGGACGTGTCACTGCAGTGGAGGGAGATTACCAACTGCAGTAAGTAATAATGTTAACATTCTGTGCTCATTAGGTTAGTATTATTATTACTATTATCATTATCACGACTGTTATTATTATTATGTTTTCCCATTACGGAAGCCCAAATTAAATCTCTCTATCAATCTGTCAATCTGTATTGCTCTCTTTCACCCTCACACATCTTTCACTTCACTCTCTCCATATTTCCTTCTATGAATCTACCTGTATCACTCTTTCACTCCTTCAATCTTCTTCTATCTTGAGTCCCTCTCACATTCTATCTGACTTGTATCATTCTATTTGTCATCAATCTTTCTTTCTATCTTTCTTTCTCAACTGTACCTCTCTCGTTACTGGTGCATTCTACATGTACTCTCTCTAACGCTCACTCAACTTCGCTTGGCAAGAAATTAATCATACATCCAAACTTTTCATATTTTAAATTTTCATTGTTTATTCTTTCATAGAGTTTACAGTCAGACTGTATGAATAAATATCTCATTCATATTTTGTATATTATTACTGTGTTACAGAGCTGATCCAATAATTGGGTGGAGCGAACCAGGGTCTGATCATGTTCAACTCTCAACAAGAATAAATCAATATTTCTTCTATTTTTTTTCATACAAATACAACTGCTAGTCAATTATTTTAGCTAATGTGATTGATTAATTCATTCATTCATCAATTAATAATGAATCGATCTAACCTTGTTAATGAATCAAACGAATTAGAATCACACACTTGCTTGTTCTCTTTTCTTTATTAAATGCTTGCGAGATTTCAAGAAATAAAATGAATCAAATAAAAAAAAAGGAATATCTTAAATATCAGTTCGTTGCATGGTGTCACAGTCTCACAGCTCCAGGGTTCGGTCCTCTGCTGAAGTGACAGTCTTTGTTTAGTTTCCCGTGTGTCTGCATACGTTTCTTTAGTTTTCAGTGACGCAAAATTGCCCCGGGTGTGAATGGGTGTGTGCAGTGTTTGATGTTCAGTGGTGTGTATGTCTACATTGCACCTAGTGCCCTAGTGGTCCAGAGCAACACGACTTGAATAGTTTTTCTGAATTACACATAACTTTCCACCCAGAGAATCAAAAATTAAATTTCATTTTCTTGCAGAAGAGATCCAATTATAGAACAAATTTCTATTTAAATTCATGCAGTACGTCTTTTTATTTACGAATGTCAACATAAATCATTTCGTTTCTTTGGACTATCTATGACAAATGATGAACTGAAACAGTGAAACATGAAACAGTCACGTGTTGAATATTAGCTGCGTCTAGAACTACCCAGGCAGTTATTTCTTTTTATTTCAGAGACTGACTAATAAGGAACACACGTGAGTTTATCAGGTAAACATGGCACGCCTTTATGAGACAGTTAAATAAAATGTATATACTATACACACAAATTGATGTGACAAATTAACTCAAAGCTCAAATAACTTGAAACAGCAAACAGTGTGTGGCTGTGTATGACAGGAGAGTAAACACCAAAAATGCTGCCAGGAATCAGCCCAAAAGTCATTAGCATAAAAAAACTGGCATAAATAGTATATTTTGTGAAAGAAGTGGGTGAAAAAATCTGTTTTTATACTGTAGCATAAAACTGTTATGACCGAACGTTCACTACAATTTACATAAAAAAATTTTTATTTAAATTATTTATATATTTAGTTTTTGAGCATTTTCCAGACAGAAAAAAACAACATTCTTTTATTTTTCCACTCACTGGACACCACAGCCTGCAATCCCCAACATCTCACTCTGCCAGAACCTTTAGCGGTGGTCATTTCGATTCTTACCAGTGACTAGAATTATTTTTTTTATTCTGTTCACAAAAATAATTCATTCAGATTCATTCAGTGATCGAGTGCGTATGTTCCTTTATCACACCAGTAGGTGGAGCCAGTGAGTGTCTTTTTAGATCTTATGGGACATAATTATTTCTTTTACGCGACTCATAAATTTAAAAACACCAAGATTTTAAAAGACGTTTTAAAATTCAGATTCATAAAAATCTTCATCTAGATAAAGAAGGTCTGGTGAAATTCAGTCATTGCAGGATGAATGAAAATGCAAATGTATATGACGTAGCTTTCGATACAAAATTAAAAAAAAAAAAAAGCATTAATCATTGTACACATGCTATGAACAACACAACAACATATACGACGTTAGTGCTAAATGCCTCCTTCTTGCTGAAACGGTGGCAAACTGAACAAACAAAACGCACTTATCAGAGCATTAGCATCAATTAGCTCGCTATTTTAGTGTCAGGTTGTACCAGTTCACTGGAAGGTTTTAAAAAAAAATCACAATGTCCCGCAAAAACCAGGGAGCACAGATGCTCGCTATATTTCCTTACTGGAAATATCATATTTTCTGAAGCTTCTCAGCTGAAAGAATTAGTGTACGGACCAACCTGTCTGTCAACATCGTCTACAAATGTAAGAACACAAATGATTACCAACAGTGATGTTTAACTTTATTTGACATTCTATTTATAGCCTTTTAAGTGTTTAATGATTTTTATCAAATTCACTAGCTAGCCTATGATCCTGCTTAAAGTACAAGGACATGGTACCAGGAAACACGGTTATTAAAGCTAAAAGCTGTAAATTAGAAAGTCACGTGTCACAGTATGTCGTGTCTTACTACTGACCTCATTTTCCTGATATACTGATTCACCACTTAAGGTGCTAGATAGCTGATTCCTGAGAACTCTATGAATCAGTACATAGATGTGAAATATTTCTTCAAAAACACTGATTCTTTCATTAACAAACGTTCACACTCAGCTTCAGTGTAATAATGACTCTGAGCTCTGCCTCATTTTCTTCTTGCAAGGTTGATTGTCAGTTGCTAAGTATGGGCTTATACTGTAGTATATTATGGCAGGTAAGGCTACCTGAAAGCTCTACCATTCCACACTCCTTCCAGATGTCATGTGGGTGGTTGAGTCGGTCCAGGTGTCGAGGCTGAGGCTTAATTGCTCCAATCTGATGCTTGAAGTGTCTCTGGTCAGTAGTCACTTGTTAATCTGGACTGAGTGGCAGTAAAATCTCCCTTTTTGCTCTCGGAAGCTGCACTTTGGTGCATTAGACTGTGTATACTACAGTAGCTGGACGGGCCGATGGTGTTGATGTCCTAGCAAGTCGTTCTGCCTTTTTTTCTGCTCCTCTTCCGTCTTTTCCTTTTGCAGTAACTTCTTTTGTTTTTCTGTATTTTTTCCTTTTTTTTGGGGGGGGGAGTTGTGACAATTGAGTTATGTTTCGTTAATTCCACTAGGTGTTAGGGCTTAGTATGATGAATGTTGGAGTGTTGGCCAGCGGTAGAGTGAGCAGACCACAGTAAAACTGGCTGAATAGAGCTCTCTGGAGCCAGGTAAATGTAAATGTAACCCAGCCGTAACAGGTGTAGGTGGAGCTAGTTATTATGTTAAAATGATTAACAGCCAAAAGCAGTGGAAAAGTCAACACTGTGAACAAACCTTCAGTATCATGATGGCCCAAAGCAACCTGTACATGTCTTATCATGGGTTTTATCTCCCAAAACTTGCTTACACCACAGACAGTCTGAACTATTTCAAATCGTTCCAGGTTCAGGATGACGATATTTTTTTAATTACATATCCAAAATCTGGTGAGTAAACTATAATTTTTTTAAATATCTTTTGCTCAGAAACTTGTTCTTAAACCCCAAAATAGTCTCAGGAAACAAAATATATTAATATAGTGGTTCTATTAATATAAGAGCATGGATAATTACATTTTATTGTCTGTACTATGTTTCTCATGCATTCCTGCAATAGTAGAGAAGTTTCTCTAATCTAATAACCATTGTGTGTGACTAGATAGATTATATATTTATAGTACAATAAATTTTATTTTCAGGGACAACATGGATGCAGGAAATACTTCCTCTGATTCTGTCTGGAGGAGCTCTTACTCCGGTTCTTACCCTTCAAAGCTATGAGAGAGTTCCTTGGCTTGAGGAAGTTCGTTCTGCTCAAGTCGTACCCAAGCTCAGTCCTCCACGTACACTCACCTCTCATATGCCCTACGACCTGATGCCTCCCACCTTCTTCTCTTCTAAGGCTAAGGTATAAGTATAAAAAAAAAAGAAATATATATAAAAATGAGTATCTTGGAGCTGGCAAAAAATTTTGTAGCAACTTCACACGGTGACATTTTCTCCTTTCCAAACAAAACAAGTTTATACAAATCATTTCAAAGTCATTATATCTTTACATTTGTATATTTATAATTCTTATAAAGTTTTGCCTTTTATCTTTAGGTCATTTATATTACAAGAAACCCAAAGGATGTTGTAGTTTCCTATTATTATTTCCACCAAATGGCCAGTTATCTGCACAATCCAGGAACATTTGAAGAATTTTCTGATAGCTTCCTAGCAGGAAATGGTGAGACCTGGATTTTTTTTTAAATAAATGTAATAATGTACAAGTAATCAAATTCCAGACTTGATGTGCTCGTTTTTGCTTAGTGATGTTTGGAAAGTGGACTAATCATGTGAAGAGCTGGAAAAATCCAGATTTAGGAGACCGAGTTCTCTACATAACGTATGAGGAGATGATTCAGGTAATCCATTTCTATCGCAGTAACTCGTATGTGACGTCGAAGGAATTTGCATGCTCACGCTAACTCTTTACATAAAAATAATAGTAAAATATTATCTTGCAGGATCTGTGTGGAGTTATCAAACGCATTTCATGCTTTCTTAATAAGCAACTGAGTGAAGAGGCTCTGAAACGCATCACTGAACAGTGTCAGTTCAAAACCATGAAGAAAAACATCATGTCCAATTACTCATTGGTGGCACCAGAGATAATGGACAACAGCAAGTCACCTTTCCTTCGAAAAGGTAAGCAGTTGAAGACATTTGTCACAGTTTTATTTTTTGGTTTTAATCCGAGTGGCAAGAGGAGAAATTCTGAAAGTTTTTGGAAAGGTCTCATTTTTGTTTTATGCTGTTTTTTAAGGGATTGCCGGTGATTGGAAGAATCACTTCAGTCCTGAATATGCAGCCAAATTCAACGCAGTTATTTCTGAAGAACTGAAAGGAACCGTCATGATATTTCCCAAGGATGAGGAATATAAATGAAATCCCAATTTAGGGATTCTTATAAATTGTATACATTTTTCGATTAGGTTAAGAACATAAACGAGATGATTTCTTTGTATTAGAATTGCATAATAAAATAAAATAATATTTTCCATGCAAATACGGAGGCAGTGCAAAAATCTGGATTGTGAACTAGTTTTGCCTACATGCAGACAGAGTAATACTATTATACATTTTAAATACACACGTGATTGTAGCCTGTAGTAGACTGGTACCTTGTCCAAGATTTCCCCCTACCTTGTTCCCCCCTTCAATAAACATTTCAGAATATGGATGGAATTCATGTGAATTAAAAGCAATAAAAATACTAGCCTAGCCTACATTGTGTGTATGTATTACAGTTTCATGGCCTCGATGTATGACTTTGTGTACACAGATATCTGCTAATTGCTGTGTCTCTTAACTTTCTGCTGCTGTATATAGTGCAAGAAATATGGCGTGCTGGATCAAGTGCTATTTTATAAGCTGCCTAATAATGAAGCTAATTGTGAAATTAAGACAAGTGACAAGTTAGAAATGATTAATGTGATAATGAATGTCATATAATGACACAAAAATTACCTTCGAGAGTGGAAATTTGTCTTTGGGCATATGTTACTGCTGATCCTGCTCGTAGGCCAGGAAGTTACACGAGTATCCTGTTGTCTAATATACGATTGTTAAATCTTTATAGACAGGAAGTAACTGTTCAGCTCACTCCCTGATGCAGGAAAAGCTCCTTTCCTATATGAGTTGTAGTTGTAAGTGTTTTTTTTTTTTGTTTTTTGTTTTTTTGACAATCAGCATTTTTTCCAAAACTTTTTCAATATTCAAAAACAAGTTTTTTTTTTAACTGATAATATTGTATTGTGTGAAACTACTGGCCTAGGCCATATGATATCTTTTTCTGGCTTAAAAAAATGAAAAATTAGTCCTCATAGAGCTCAGTGTGGAAAAGTAGCGTTTAAAGTGTGTTACCGTTAATTCATTTATTAGATTTATCAGAAAAAAAAAAGTGAGCATTTAGTTTTCGAAGGCTGATGAATATCTTTGGGTCATTGTGAGAAAATGGATGTGTACGTGCCTGCCGGTGTATGAAAGCCTGGTAAAGCGTATGCATTTCCCTTAGAGGGCATTTTACCCGAGGGCCATGGCCCTACGTGACTGTGGTGGAGTTCGGCTCCACCAGCTGCAGCCTCCTTCGTCTGCTGATAACGCTAATGAACTTCCCGCTATTACTTCTAATTGCCCACGAGCCGGAGTGAGACTCTTAGGGTGGGGCACGTAGGTGGGGGTGTAAGAAAGAGTGGATGTCTGTAGCGAGCAGCCGCAAGGCCTGTTCCTGCCTTTGATTGAACCAAGAACGGCAGCAACGTGTCGTGTTGATTAGGGAGGAGTCAACGGCAAGAGTCGGCTTAAGTGTACCATCGAGACTTGTTATGACATCCTGCCTTTTATAGCTCCCACATGCACCCTCGTTGGCAGTGCAAACGGGCTCAAATCTGGGAGTCTACGTTGACTAGGATGTTCTCTACTCACTCAATGTTCTCTGCTCACACGCCAGTGACTGGTGGAGACATGATAACCTTTCACATCACAGTACACATCTAAGCAGCAAATCAAAGTGTCTCCAGCGCTCGAGTGTTGAGGAAGACATGGATCCTGTCCCAGCGGAACGCCGCTGTGTGTGTCCATGGGTGTGGATCTCTGTGAATCTCTCCATCCGCTCCCTCTGGGTCAAGGGGTCAGCTTTTAAATGCCACATGTCGGAGCTTAAGGGTGGAAGATTGAGTGAAAAAAGGCAACATTGAGACAGGAACATGCTTATATATGATGTTCTGATGTGAAATTTTTCTCTATTTCCATCCAGTAGCCAGCTGGGCGGGCGCCTTCACTGTTTATCAGATAAATGTTTATCAGATTTAAAGCAAGGCCATATTTAATGGAAGAAGAATAACCTGCTAACCAAAAATGTTGTATTTTTGAAATTATTTATGTATGTATTTATTATTGTTTTCTATCTTTCTAAACAATTCTGTAAATCACTCGAATCTTCTACAAAGTAAACACTGCACAAACACAGCAATTACAGCTTCGAAATATGACACATCAGGCCCTATTTTTGTGTCTGTAAAAATATCCTGACTGCTATTTTCATTGCCTGAGTTGAAATGGCTGAAGGACTGTTTATCCCTATTTACTATCTTCTTTAGAAATTATAGAATGAACATTTTAGAATGAACCCATTCACTGGAACTGTTTGTTTTTCTCTACAGTTGGAGCGAACATCAGAGCTGCACCTATGGACCAATCCACAAGGCACCAATATATTTATATATTAATATCATTTTAATATACTTTTATAGGAACACCTGCTTGTTCAGGCAGTTATAAAGAAATAAAATCAGGCACAGTTTCATCTGAATGTAAATTTGAGCCCAAGATAGATTTCGATTCCTCATCTTCGCTGGTTTGAGGAGATTTTTTGCTGTTAAAGCTTATCTAATCTCAAGGTTTGACATTTTGAGATGCTCACCAATTCAATTCAATTTTCAATTCGATTTTATTTGCTTTTAACAGTGGACATTGTCTCAAAGCAGCTTTACAGAATATAAGCTTAAAAAAACTGTTGTAACAAAATACTAGGAAATTGTACAAAAATTAGTTAATCAAGAATAATAGCTACTGTATGTATATACTGTAGCGTGTTTGTATTTATCCCCATTGAGCAAGCCTGAGGTGACTGTGGTGACAGTGGCAAGGAAAAACTCCCTTGGATGGAAGAGGAAGAAACCTTGAGAGGAACCAAAAGGGAACCCATCCTCATTTGTGTGACACTGGATTAATTAAAGAAATATACACTCAGACAAGTTAGGAGGTTGTTGTCCTCGACGGTGTGTCCTTTTGAATCCAACTGGAGCTCACTGTTTTAAAGAGTGCTTGAGTTCCTGTATAGCCTTTCAGTCAGCTCGACCCATTCTGGACATTCTTCTTCTGACCTTTTTATCAACAAGGAGTTGATCCAGAAGCAGAACTGCCACTCACTACAAATTTTTTGTTTTTTTTACCATTCCAAACCCATCCCTCTGTCAAAATCACTACGATTTCTGAGATACTTTTCACCTTTCTGATGTTTCTGATATGTTTGGCCCTGTGATAGATTGGCGACCTGTCCAGGGTGTACCCTGCCTTCGCACGTAGATGACTGGGATAGACCCCAGCTGACCCCTGTGACCCGGGTATTCCCGGAATAAACAGGTATGAACAACGAATATGTTTGATATGAACATTAACTTTAGTTCTTGGATTAACTCACATTCCCGCTATCTTCTTTTAGGTATCTGTAGTATTGTGGCTACATTTTTGCCTCACTACATAATTGCACAAATGTCCAGGGGTCCAAGAGTTTCTGTTAAAATTAAACAAAAACAAAACAGTGAATGTAATGTAATTAACACCCCACATATTAATGCACCACATTTGAATAGATCGGACAAATAAACACTTTTGGGAAGAACAAACCAGAAAAAACTTTGTCTCACTTTTATTTTTAGATTTCAACACTATAAATCTGCATCAAAAATTAAACTTAACCTTTACCTCACCTCATATCACACATTTTTTTGTATTTTTGGGATGTTTCTTAAACAAATTCAAAAACACTGCCATAATCAGTACGTACAGTCTGGTCTTTTTATGTGTGTGATTTGACTCTGGCAATTTTTGGTGTCTGATTGTAGATACTGTGTAAAGGGTTTAGCAAAACAACACAAATGACTTTTACTTTGGTACAGAGACACAGAAACACTATTATGTCTAGAAGCTGCAACCGTCTGTATTAATTAGTGCTATTAAAACGTACGTAAACATTAATGCTCTTCCTTCAATTGTTTAGAGGCTTTTCTTCACCTTGGTGATCAGATATTTGTTTTTTCTACTTAATGTCAACTGCCCTTCTTTGTTTAGGCTACTCAACTGAGGCTAAAATAAAAACACAGAGTGGGCTGAATGGCTTTGTCTGAACCAGGGGGATATATTATACTGTATCCTGGTCACTTTTTTTTTTAAATTAAGGGTGGAATCAGTTGTTATGAATAATATAAATATTTCAATAGGAAAAACTCTTTACAGTAAAATGTGGAGTTTGTGTAAATAGATTAGATTCCCCTGAAAAATCAGCTCATGATCACTTAAATTTCTATAAAAAGTCATTAAATACCGTACGTATTGTCTGAATACTGAAATCTCAAACTTATCTTCAAGGTCTTCAGAGTTTCTGAATTCAAAAAAATAAAAATAAAAGCGAATAAGAATAAGAAATCTGCTAACCGATTTTTTTTTGTAACGGGTTGTAATTATGAAATGGTTTATTATTGCCTTGAAGCTTCGTAAACAATTCTGTAACTCGTTTAAATCATCTACAAAGTAAACATTTGCACAAACACAGCAATTACAGCTTGAAAATATGACACGTCAGGCTCTATTTTTGTGTCTGTATAATTATCCTGGCTGCTATTTTCATTGCCTGAGTTGAAATGGCTGGAATTTGTTTTATCTCTGACTCTGAAAGTGTGGAGACTTCAATAAATCTTTTTAATCTTATTTATTTATTATGTATATTATAGCTATTTAGAAATCTATTCATCATCATCATCATTATTATTATTATTATTATTATTATTATTATTATTATTATTTTATTTATTTTTTTATTTTTATTAAAAAAAATAAAATTAAA
>JAOTRN010000026.1:11058774-11072774 GCA_028566695.1 Bagroides melapterus | reverse complement strand
TACTATATATACGCCCTCTTTTTCAATAAACTTTGGACTTCTCTTGAACACGTCTCTGTGTGTATCTCTGAGAACTCGCCAGGCCTGAATTACCTCAACTTATCTCAGTGGCAAACTGCAGGTCGACTAAGCTTTAGGGAAGGCAGTTAAACGAGTGAAGAATCTTTTCCCTTCAATTTGGGGGCTCGTCCGGGATATTGCTTATCAGGTGAGTGACTTTCTTAAATTTATGTAGAAGGCACTCCCTGGTGTGTAATATCTGTAACCGGATGATTGATTAGTCTGTTAATTATTTGTTATCCTAGGTTAGAAATTACCTAGCCGTATTGTGCGCTGTTTTGTATTTCCAGTACACAGAGATCTGTTGTTGTTAATTTCTTTGTGGTGTTGGTATTCGATATTTGATTCCGAGTTTCCTGCAGAACAGTAGAAACAGAATATCTATCTACATTTGAAGAATTTGTGTAAGTTTGAGAATGGGTGGACAGTCTAGCAAATATCCTCTTCCCAATCCGGAGGAAACTCAGATATACTGTAGAATTGAATCACTAGCTATTAAAAGTCTGACCTGAATCTAAGTACACCTGCTTTTTTTTCTCTCACAGAACTTTGAGACCTCATTAACAAGGTGAGTCATTTCCTGCCACTCTCTCCTCTTTGGTTTTGCAGTACTTGGCTCCAGATAGTAAATGAGTTTGCATGAAAAGATGAAAAGATACCAAGTGATAAATCTTTGTGTCTTTTTTTATATTAAAGAACTTAAATTTGGCTACACACAATTTACTTTTTTTTAATACTTATATTAGCATTTAATGTTCATAACAAGTTCTAATCTGTGACCAGTTAGACATTTAGAAAACATTAATTCCCTTGAAAACTTCTCTTTTCTTTTACTGTCTTTAACAGTAAACAAAGAAATGTTTCCTAATCGTTTTTTTTAAGTTTTCAACTTTTTAAGCTGTTTTTGTTCAACACCGGCCGTGGGAGTGTTAAAAAATGACACGTCACCTCGTGATTGGATGGGTAGATGTGGTTTAAAATTCTGGACTGAGAGATATTTAGATAATCTCCATGGTTGGTCCATCGCCAATCCCCAAATCAATGGTCCATCGCCATTCAATAAACTTTGGACTTCTCTTGAACACGTCTCTGTGTGTGTCTCTGAGAACTCTCCAGGCCTGAATAACCTCAACTTATCTCTGTGGCAAACTGCAGGTCGACTAAGCTTTAGGGAAGGAAGATCAACGAGTGAAGAATCTTTTCCTTTCAAGCGCTTTACAAATAAAATTGAACTGAATTGAATTGAATATAAAGTCAACTTTTTGAACACCTTACTAACAATAATAATAATAATTAGAAGAAGAAAAGGAGGAAGAAGAAGAATTTGCTCATTTTCTTCTCTTTCTGTTAAACTCTCTATAGGTCTTCTGACGCCCTTCCCTCCACCTTCTTCTGGTTTTAGGTTGAAAGAGGAAGTGAAGACCATATAACTCAAAATCTCAGTGGTTAAACCTTTTTCTCTTGCCAAGTTGGTGATTAGGAGAGAGAGAATGTCAGCTGAAGACGATCTCTGCTGTCCAGTGTGTTATGACATCTTCAAAGATCCGGTCGTCCTGTCATGTTGCCACAGCGTCTGTAAAGAGTGTCTGGAGGAATTCTGGAAAACGAACGAATGTCAACAGTGTCCACTGTGTAAAGTGCTGAATCTAAACCAACCTGTATGTAACATTGCATTGAAGAGTCTGTGTGAGTCTCACTTAGAGGAATACCGTCGGAGATACGCAGCGGGCTCCGAACAGTACTGCAGCGTACACAGCGAACAACTTGAACTCTTCTGTCTGGAAGATAAACAGCCTGTATGTCAGATTTGCCAAAGGTCTTCACAGCACTACAACCACGAATGTTATCCCATAGACGAGGCCGCAGATCACTTTAGGGTGAGTCTTCACGTTACTTACAAAGTCGATGATGTACATATTTTACCTTTTAGCTTGTATATTTACCCGACGTATTTGTGCCTATGTGTATTTTCAACAGCTGGAACTCCAAACTGAACTAAAGCCCTTACAGGAAACATTGGACCGCTTCAGTCAAGTGAAACAGTCTTACCACAAAGCCACAGTACACGTTAGGGTAAGAATTTGGTTTAGAATCATTTTATATATAACAATTATATCCAAAAACACACTTTCAATAAAAATTTATTCTCCTTCTTTAATATTAATCATGTTATTCACAATCCAGAACATTTTATTATTCTCACTTGTGTAAATATAAATGATGATCAACCTCATGGGTATTGAATTAAAAATTAAAATGGACTACTACCAGCTAACAAAACAGTATAACGACTACAGGTATCTCGAAATTCCTAACGAGAGTTCATTATTTAGCGGTTATATTTTGTTTTTTTAGCTGTTCAATCCCTTATTTTAACTTTATTTTGCTCTCAGATCCTACGAGACTCTGAATGCGTGTTTAAAGGCAGATGCACTTGATGGACAAGTTAAATTAAAATCCATATCTACAGATACATACAATCTGATGGTGTTAAAGGGTAACATAAATATGTGGTATTCTGCAAGTGCAATAGATTTTGGGCCTTTTCTGATTAGATTAGATTAGATTAGATTAGATTAGATTAGATTAGATTAGATCAGATCAGATCAGATCTACTGTATATTGTCTATATGGAAATTTTCAATTTGGTAAATATTTACCAATCGTTATTATTAACGTATTGATACATATTCTTTGTTTACATTTGTAGAGTATTTAAAATGATGTCATTAAAAAATAAATAAATAAATAAACAGTCCAAAAATTTCAAGTGAAGGTGTGGGTAAATATTCATAAAGTCTGCATCAATAAAACTTTCAGAATTTGAATAAATAAATAAAAATGGAAATGTTTTAGAATCAATAATCATTTTTAGGAGAACTGTTTTGTTAAAACCCTTGATATTGAAAGTGCTTGCTTTTTTTTTTTTTAACGTTAACATAAAAGAGTTAAATGATAATTGCTCTGAAACCAGATCCTTAGGCAAAAGCTTGATTAATATCTGTCTATATTTATCTGGTTACAAGCCAGCATTGGTTCACTGACCTATTTTGTGTTGCCAGATGAATCATAACAGACTGGAAACCACATGCTGTTGCATGGAAGCAGGGTCTCTGTGGCATTGTCTCACTACAATGATGAAAACGCTTCATTCCTTGACATAAAAAAATCATTATGTTGTCTAATATCCATCATCATTATCAATAAACTGTATTTTCAGGAATAATGTATTTAGTGTTTTACGTTTAAACAGTATTTATATAACCGTATTTGTCGTACGTTGAGAAAATTCCTTTCATCAATTCCACGCGTCTTTTTTTATCCAGAGGCAGGCCATGTACACAGAGCAGCAGATAAGGAACGAGTTTAAGAAGCTCTACCAGTTTCTAAAACATGAAGAGGCAGACAGGTTACTTGCGCTGAGACAAGAAGAGAATCAGAAGACTCAGATGATAGAGGAGAAGCTTGAGGAGATCAACAGAGAGATGTCATCTCTTTTAAAACTTATCAGAGCCATAGAAGAAGATATGTGGATTGAAGATCTGTTATTCGTACAGGTAAATTCTCCATGGTTCTACAGTTCTATAGCCAGAATAGAACTGAATAGTGACAGTAGTGCTTCCTGTTTCTTTTGAAGGATACTGCTGTGTCTAATCCACTGCTTTATTCATTAGCTGAAGAAAACAATGAGAAAAAAGATGTGTTGTGGTCAGATATACTGTAGAATTTAATCACTAGCTATTAAAAGTCTGACCTGACTCTAAGTACACCTGCTTTTTTTTCTCTCACAGAACTTTGAGACCTCATTAACTAGGTGAGTCATTTCCTGCCACTATCTCCTCTTTGGTTTTGCAGTACTTGGCTCCAGACAGCAAATGAGTTTGCATGAAAAGATGAAAAGATACCAAGTGATAAATCTTTGTGTCTTTTTTTTATATTAAAGAACTTAAATTTGGCTACACACAATTTACTTTTTTTTTAATACTTATATTAGCATTTAATGTTCATAACAAGTTCTAATCTGTGACCAGTTAGACATTTAGAAAACATTAATTCCCTTGAAAACTTCTCTTTTCTTTTACTGTCTTTAATAGTAAACAATGAAATGTTCCCTAATCGTTTTTTTAAGTTTTTATTTTTGTTCAACACCGGCTGTGGGAGTGTTAAAAAATGACACGTCAAACACTGAAATACCTCAAGTAGTGAAAATTCAGTACTATTTCTGGTCAACTCTTCCAAATTCACCCAGATATAATCCCAGGCTCTGAATTATTTAGCAACTCTACTAAAATTAATTGGCTTAAATGTTTGTAGTTTATATGTATAAAGGCTTATGCTTAGTGGTTGTTTCTCAATAAAGTAGTTTGCATGAGTTTACTTTGGAAACAGCATTGCACTGACTCCTGGGTGTTGTAGAGCTCAATGCTCCTTTCAGGATCCAGAGATGGTCTCAGGAACATTGATTGATGAAGCAAAGCACCTGGGAAACCTGGCATACAGAGCATGGGTAAAAATGAAGGACATCGTGCAGTACAGTGAGTTTAACATCTACTTATTCTGTTTATTGGAATGAATCGGAGGCATCATGCATAAAAAGTGTGTTATTTAAATATTTATGAAGGAAAATGGATTGTTATTCCTAATTTCCTCATTGTGACACAGATTTCTGTCATCCTGTTAAAGGATCGGTGACCATTTATAATCATACATGCACCCAGTCCTATCTATCTTTTCTGTCTGTGGTATATCATTAGGTCCCATCATTCTGGATCCCAACACAGCACACACGTCCCTTACAGTGTCTGAAGATCTCACAAGTGCGACATTCAATGAAACCCAAGACATTAAGCACCTTCCTGATAACCCAGAACGGTTCAAATCAAGTGTGTGTGTCCTCGGTTCTGAGGGGTTTGACTCAGGGAGACACTGCTGGGATGTTGAAGTTGGGAATAGAAGTTTGTGGGAGGTGGGAATTACCACAGAGTCTAACCCCAAAAATGCACGGCTGTTTTATAACGGTGTGTGGAGCGTGGAGAGTAATTGTGGGTTTTACACTCGTTCACCTGCTCGGCCGAAATCTCCGTTCTCTGCCGAGGGAGGACTCGAGAGGATCAGAATCCAGCTAGACTGGGACAGGGGACAGGTGTCTTTCTCAGATCCGGTCAATGACACAGAAATAAAAACCTTCAATCACACTTTTACTGAGAAAGTCTATCCATTTTTCTGGTGTCATAATAAGAGTTCACCTGTTAAGATTTTACCTATGATTATTTTACCCATGACTGTTCTTCAAACCGAATGAGTAATGTAAGATCCCTGAAGCATTGAGTAATGAAGGCCCTGAATTATCTGTTTATTATTTGTTGAGAAACTCTATGAAAATCTATAAAACAAAACTGATGCTAATGATTTTTGGGGCTTCGACAGAATTTGTCTTTCAATTTAAAAGCATTGTTCAAAAAAAAAAAAAAAAAAAGCAGGGTTCATTTTTTTTTTATTTAAAACAGACTCTTGTTTTTTCCCTCATCCTTTTCCCTCCAAGTTTTTTCTCTCTCCTTGTTTTAGAAATGGATTTAAAAATCCAGCTTCATGTGTTTCTTCCAAGGCACCTAAAAGAGATTTTGATAGATAATAATTCAATTTAGCAGCAATTCGATACAGCTTTAAACAGAGGATTGTACAATGGAATAAATGTGATGTGGATGAAATGACATAAACAATAAATTTATTTTCAATGCAAAACAATTCTCTTACATCTTGTTAATTTTTGTCTATATTTAGCAGTTTTGGGCAGTATCGTATTATTTTACATGGTAACACACACATAAAGGAGCATTGGCAAATTGTTTAGAGCAATAATTGAGTTACAGTCAATAATTGTTTATTCACAAAGTGACTGTAAGGTAAATATGGTAGGATTATAAATAAATATTATTATTAATGAATATTCTTGCATAATTTTATTTTAAAAAAGTGCTGCCTTTATAAAAACTTTTACTGGCTGTTTTGTGAATAGTAGTCCTCCTTCTATATTAAATATTAAAATAATATTACTGACGCTGACAGGTGATGTGAATCGATCAGTCCAGTACATTCCACATATGCTTGAGATGATAGACATTGAACTTGCAGTGCCAGTGGGGCACTTTATACTGCCTGAAAGAGGACACTGCCATTAGAGAACTCCGAACTCACGAGTAAGTAATATAAACGTAAATACTAAATTTGTTACGTGTGTGAATATGTGTGCTTGGTGCAATGTGATAGGCATCAGATCAAGGGTGATTTCTCCGACCTTGTAACCAGTTCTGTGGGATAGGCTTGTTTTTATATATCGTACTGATGAGTAAATCATGAAAACCTGACCAGCCGGCAATCAGGAACTGAAACTGAAAACAAACACAAAGTAGTCAGTTCTCAAAAATATTGACCGTTTAAGCACAGAAAGATTAGGAGAGAAGTGAAACAGTTTGTTGATGAGCTCTCACTACGGTGTCTAAACGTTCCTTTTCTGTCCGCGTTGCAGGAAACGATCCAGTACAAACCCAGACCACCAGTTTTGGATACTCCTGAGAGGTTTAAGAGTTTGTGTGTGCTGGGTTCTGAGGGTTTCTCTTCATGGTTGCACTGCTGGAGAAACAACACCTTCTGGATGCTCGGATTGACCGCCCAGTCTGTACAGAGAAAAGAACCCAATGTTTTTCCCAGTGGAGTTTGGGGTATTTGGGTATGACAGACAAAAGCTGTCTTCTCAGTCCCCTTGCAGTGTGTACACTACTATCACTTCGACTACGGTTCGAACCAATTTCACTAAACCTTACAGTCTATTGATAATTAAAATAAAGCATGAGGGTAGTTGATCTGCTCATGTGCAATAAAGTTAGCCAGCTACAATCTCCTTTCTTCTGCCAACAAACAGTGATCTCATTCAGAGAATACTTGGTGGAGATGAATCAGGTTTATGTATTTGTAAATTAAGCATCTTATCCCAAGATAAATATATGAAGCCTTACTCATTAAAGACTGTATTAATTAAGAATATAGAGATATTGTTTTAACCTGCATGTGTTTCTGATGTACTGGTGATGTACTCTATGTAAGGATGTTACAAATGGATTCACACAAGTATAATTTTTGCATAATATTTTAATGAGAATCCATTGTGTGAATCCATTGGTAACACCCGTACATACAGTACGTCACCAGTACATCAAAAACACATGCAGGTTAAAAAAATATATCTATATTTTTAATTAATACAGTCTTTGCGTTGGTTTTGAACTGGATTTGGAGCATTTTATTGTCCATAGTAATGCTTTTGTTTGTGTCATGGAGCTGGAAACAATGACAACCTGGAACTGAAAGTATAAAGGCTGAGGTGTATGGGGTACTTTCCCAATATACATACACAACTCAGGTCTGAGAATATTCTTGTATATAAATGATTGAAAGAGAAACTGAAATAAAAACTGACTTATGAATAAAAGCAAGTAGATAAACCGAACTCAACAGATTGTTGATAAGGCTCTCGGCCATGGCGTCCAAGCGCGCCTTCTCTGAAGAGGACTTCACGTGCCCTGTGTGTTGTGATGTCTTTAAGGAGCCCGTGCTCCTGTCGTGCGGTCACAGCGCGTGCAGCAGCTGCGTTAATCGGTATTGGGATACTAAAGGACAACAAGAATGTCCGTTTTGCAGGAAACGATCCACGATAAACCCTCCTATCAACCTGGCTCTGAAAAATCTGTGTCAGACCTTTTTGAAGGTCCGAGGTGATCCCGAGACGTTCTGCGACATCCACAGAGAGAAGCTGAAACTCTATTGTGTGAATGACGGACACGCAGCGTGCTTAATCTGTCGAGATTCTAACAAACACTCACAACACTGCTTCATTCCTGTAGATGAAGCCGCTTCCGACCTGAAGGTAAACGTTGAAGACTTTTCGGTTAGTAATGTTTTACAGTCGGTAAATCGTGTAGTGTAGAAATGTGAATCAAAAGTCTCACCGATGAATAAACCTTCTATTTTTATTTGTTTTACACTGACCCTTAGTGGAAACTTAATGTATATCAAGAACATAATATTCTGGCTATACTGCTGTGTTCATATTAGAATTCATCACGATTCATACATTTCTAATGACTCATAATCACACTAATTGTTCTTAATCATCCAATTAAATGAATTCTATAACATATACGTCCCACCCCTAGATGCCTTGTTCTACAGTAGTGCTACTTAGCAGCAGTGTTTTTTTTTTTTTCTTTTTGGCTGTGTAAAGTTTTTTACACACACAGTTCATATTTCCAGCCTTCTTTTGCTAGAGAAGAAATTGCTGGAGTTTATTACTTTTTCCCTTGCAACTCCATATACCCACAACAATTATAAAAACCTATCCTAACCTAATCTACTGATTTCTCATTTTATTTTTTTTTGCTCCAGTATGTCCTTGTTTACAGTATTAATTCAGTGATTTCCTTAAATTAGATAAATCTCAATCATAATAAATGTAAATAAATTTTACATTCTTGATTATAGGGTGTTCTTATGAGTTCACTGAATACCTTAAAAATGAAAATGAAGAGCCTCCAGGATGCCCAGTTTCACTGTAACCAGAATGTAGCTCACATAAAGGTGAGAATGGCTAGACTACTTAAAACTTTAATAAGATATAGGAAATTGTGTTATAGGATACACTATTATGCATGAAAAATAATGTGCATCTTTCCTGACCAATATATTTGGCAGGGTTATAATGTTTTAATATTGGCGACAAAATTTTAGACCTATAATGTGTGTGTCTGACTTACTGGCATTTGTGTGAATCATATCAGCAACAAGCGGAGTACGTAAAGAATCAGATAAAGGAAGAGTTTAATAAACTTCGGCAGTTTTTGCGAAAGGAGAATAAAGCCATCATGAATCAGGTGAAGAAGGAGGAGCAGCAGAAGACAAAGAGCCTGGAGAACAAAATAGAAAAAATTAATCAAGAGATAAAGTCGCTCTCGGACACGATTAACGACATAAGAAAAGTACTTGAATTGGAAGACATCAAATTCCTGAAGGTTAGGTTTCAGTCTTTCATCCATCCAATATTAATCCATCCTAATCCTGTTCAATCTTGTACTGCCTGTATTGCATAGTTGAGCATAATTTGTTTTTTTAACCCAAAAATATTATAATTTTTTTTTTACAGAGTTTTGACAAGACTTTGGCAAAGTAAGTTGCATTTGACTTGCTTCTCATTTTGTTTTTAGAAATATATAAAAAATCTTTGTTATAGCTATTAAACACTCAGAGAGGTTACAGCTAGCTTATGAACATAAAGAAATTCTGATTTAACATAAAGATGTATATTACTGGGGAACAAGAAATCTGACAATTTGCTATCACGATCACTGCAGCCCTGACTTTTTTTATTTTAGAGCTCAGTACAAAGATTTTGATCCAACTGTGGCCTCTGGTGAAGTTATCGATGTTGCAATGTACGTGGGAAATTTAAAATTTAAACTCTGGAACAAAATGCAGAGCATCATTAAATACAGTAAGTCTTTTTTTTATTATTAAAACCGAATATTCTTGTCATCATCAAGCTGGGAGAAGGTGAGATTTTTTTGACAACTTCAGTTTGTTCAAGATTTTATGGTAATTAGATTATTATTTAAAGCTATTCATTCCTTTTGTTTTGACTTGCTCAGCATAATGCTGCCACCACCATGTTTCACTGTGGGTATAATGTGCTTTGGTTGATTTGCCATATTTTTTGTGCCAACATTTCTTCTAGAATTTTGCCCCTAGATTTCTACTTGCAAAAAAAATTATGTAGGCTTGGAATTTTCTCTTCCCCAGTGAAAAAAGGACTTCCATCTACCTACCGTACACCATGTGTCAAACTTTAAGAATACAAGAGATTGTTATCACGTGTAGGGAAACACGTACTTACACATCACTGATATTTACATTCAGCCAAAGCTAGAGCTTTCAACAGTATGAAGAGATGGCTTTGACACGTGCTTCCAAATCAACACAAAAATATTGAACGAAACATAAAATCAGTGACCATCTCAGCCTCTGATTTAAACCCAACTGAAAACCTGTGGTGTGAAATGAAAAGGATCCCGAACAATATAAA
Organism: Bagroides melapterus; assembly: GCA_028566695.1. Taxonomy (NCBI): domain Eukaryota; kingdom Metazoa; phylum Chordata; class Actinopteri; order Siluriformes; family Bagridae; genus Bagroides; species Bagroides melapterus. The sequence goes on along the minus strand of JAOTRN010000026.1, from coordinate 11,062,585 downwards.
GAAACAGCGTTTATATTGAAACCAGTGATTTGTAATCAAAATAATTTTATTTCATTTCTGAGGACAACAAAATACCGTCTACACTTGTTTTAGATCTCATAAAGATAGATTTATTATGATTTGTCTCTTCAGATCCTGTGGTTTTGGATCCAAACACGGCTCACTCGCAGCTCGTCCTGTCTGCTGATCTGACCAGCGTGAGAGACAGTGATGATGATCGTGAAGACAAGGCTGACAAACCCAGACCACCAGTTTTGGACACTCCTGAGAGGTTTAAGAGTTTGTGTGTGCTGGGTTCTGAAGGTTTCTGTTCAGGGCTGCACTGTTGGGATGTCGACGTGGGAAACAACACCTTCTGGATGCTCGGAGTGACCACTGAGTCTGTACAGAGAAAAAAGCCCAATGTTTTTCCCAGTGGAGCTTGGGGCATCGGGTATGACGGACAAAAGCTGTCTGCTCGGTCCCCTTGGGGTGTCTACACTCCTCTCACTTTGGTTGCCAAACCCCAGATGATCAGAATCCGTCTGGACATGGATTTAGCAGAGGTGTGGTTTTTAGATCCTGCCAGTAATGCCGTTATCCACGTGTTCTCGCACCACTTCACCGAGAAAGTTTTCCCATTCTTCCACAGCATGTGCAGTCTGTCTCCTCTGAAAATCATGCCTCTCCAGCCTTCTGTAGTGCTGCAAAACGTCCCTTAATGCTCATGTTTCTACAAGCGATGAAGCCACTCACATTCCCAACTCCATATTTAACGTCATGTATTTATTCTGTTGTAGAAACGTGAAAAAACAGAAGTAGTTCAGAGTACAGTGTGAAACTTGCGTGACGCTGGAAAAAAGACATACGTTGACGTAACGATCAGTATGAAGCATCAGTACAGTTTCATTTTGCTTTCTATATATGTTATGGGTAGAGACAATACTGATGAAGCTGTATTCATAATGACATAATGTGTTTGTTCATTTGTTAAAAGGTTTATCTTCTATGTCTTGGGTTCAAATAAGTTCCACTTATTAGATATTAGTCATATCCTTAGATATAATTAGATATTAGTCATATCCTGGCTCAGGTGACTGACTCTTTCACTTTTCACCCTGGTTTTCCCCTAATCCTTTGTTCTATTTCTTAATGATATGTTTAAAATACCATGCTGACATTTTTCTCTCAGACTCTCAGCACTTTCTGGCAAATAACAGTGTGTGAGATTTTCTAATGACATTAATTCTTATTATAGAGCTTTACTGAATTGTTCTGATGACCATGAACAAAACATGAGTTCAAGGACACAAACACAGGCGAATACAGCGATGCTTTATTGAAACATAAATAAGACAAGAGGTTTTGCACTAATCCACCTCCTAAATAGAAGCATATATACAGTAGGTTTTATTGCTGGAGATTGCTATTGATAAGGATTTTATTCTGAACTGAATTAAGATTCCTCCAATATATATATAAGTTGCACTGCAGTATAAAACCATGTATGAATTGGATTTGTTTTACCTGTGGTGATTATGAAAGAGTCAAATGTAAAATGTAGCTCAAGCTGTACATATATTCTTGGCCCTTACACTTACCTCTGTAATGTTTGAGGACTGGACTTACGCACTTATTCACTCTTGCATGTAATTCGTTTTAGGTTTCTGATTTTGTTATTTATTTAAACATTTAATGCGCTTTGGTTTTATTATCTTTACTTTCCATATGATCCATATAATGTTCAAGTTTAATTACGATACTCCGTCTGGGTTCTCCCTCTGTATACTTCTTCCTGCAAAGTAGGAACGTGTATAATTTAGTAGTAGAAGCCTTGTGCAAGAGTTGTATATATATATACCTTTTTACCTCTGAAAATGGATTTCTAATTGATTTTTTACGTCATAATTTATTGTTAATGTTAGGTTTTATAGCTCTTACAGATTCTGCTAGTGTTGTTGTAATAGTGGAAGTAAAATTATAATAATAAAAAAAAGGACTCATTTGACAGTTTTTTTCATTAAGACTTGGCAACCCTGCCTCAAACTGAAAGTAAAACGTCAGCAGATATAGACCGTGTACAGCGCATGAGCGAGGACGTGAACTGTTGAGGTTTTCTGAAGAGGTGAAACAGTTAGCTTAGCCGATGAGCTCTCGCCATGGCGTCCAAACGTTCCTTCTCTGAAGAGGACTTCACGTGCCCTGTGTGTTGTGATGTCTTTAATGAGCCCGTGCTCCTGTCGTGCGGTCACAGCGCGTGCAGCAGCTGCGTTAACCGGTACTGGGAAACAAAAGGCCACCAGGAATGTCCGCTTTGCAGAAAGCGATCCACTAGAAACCCTCCTATTAACCTGGCTCTGAAAAACCTGTGCCAGACCTTCTTGGAGGTCCGAGGTGATCCCGAGACACTCTGCGACATCCACGGAGAGAAGCTGAAACTCTATTGTGTGAATGACGGACACGCAGCGTGCTTAATCTGTCGAGATTCTAACAAACACTCACAACACTGCTTCATTCCTGTCGACGAAGCCGCTTCTGAACTAAAAGTAAGCATTTGATGTGAAAGTTTCGGTTCTCCGACAATAAAGTTTAGTCGTGGCCAGTGATCTCATTTTCACTGCTTCCTCTATTTTTTTTTTTAACTCATTGGCACATCGTAATGATCATAATGAATATAATTATCTAATTAACGCGCATACTGAACTTATTACCACACCTTGTTCTCTACCTTAATGATCTCATTTCGACGTCGTAATGATCTTGGTGTTCTTTGGTGACAGTGAATGCTTGGAGATGGGGAAAAGTCAGACAAAATGTCAACACTTCTATAGAATATAGTATATATACAGTTGTCACATATAGTATGAAAGTAGAGGTTGGAAGATTTAATAATTTCTATTCCTTTGGGGGTTTTTTTGTCGTTAATGTCTTTTAAAATTGAAAATTTCATTAATTAACCTGTGTCATAATTAATTTTTTTTTTTACCTATACTGAATTAGAAGTATGTCTTTTTGAACGATCAATTTTGTTCATTTTTAATTGCAGGATATTCTTAAGGCTGCAGTAAATACATTAAAAATGAAAATGAAGAGCTTTCACGATGCCCAAGTTTATTTACATCAAAATGTTAATCATATACAGGTGAGTACTTATTTAAAGCTGAAATGTGCTTTCAGACATGGCAGAGAAAATATTTACTCCGTTTAAGCAGGCATTTCTAACTGACCGATACGTGCGTTAATCATATCAGCAACAGGCCAAGTACATGAAGGAACAGATTAATGAGGAGTTTAAGAAACTTCATCAGTTTCTGCAACTTGAAGAGGCAACCATAAAGGCTAAACTGCAGCTGGAAATGAGGGAGAAAACAGAAATTCTGGAAAACAAAATAGAACAAATTAAACAAGAGATACTTTCTCTCTCCAAAACTATTGGAGACGTGAAAGTTCAATTACAATCTGATGACATCAGATTCCTGAAGGTCAGTCTTTCTGTCTTTCTTTCTTTCTATCTATATTTATTTAGAATTAAAGTAGAATTTATTACACTTTTTTGCAGGGTAGGTAGGGATTACTCAACCATTAGCAGAAAAACGTGGAATTGGTTAAACTTTTGGAGGAGTGAGCTGGATTAGTCAGAATATCTTTGAGAGTTTCTGGGAGTGGGATAAAAAAAATTTCTTGTGCACGCCTCTAATCTAATTTTTTTCCTTTATTTTGTAGAACTTTGAGACAAATCTGGCAAAGTAAGTTGTGTCACAGCAGATGCAAACTTTCAACTTATGGAAAACAAATTTAAAATTAAGAATCAAATCTAGTATTAGGATATATA
>JAOTRN010000026.1:10970361-10986646 GCA_028566695.1 Bagroides melapterus | reverse complement strand
CACACACACACACACACACACACACACACACACACACACACACACACACACACACACACACACACACACACACTGTCACTGATTCTCTCTCTCTCTATCTCTCTCTCTCTCACACACACACACTCTGTCTCTGTCACTGATTCTCTCTCTCATGCACTCTGTCTCTGTCACTGATTCTCTCTCTCATGCACTCTGTCTCTGTCACTGATTCTCTCTCTCTCTCTCTCTCACACACACACACACACACACACTCTGTCACTGATTCTCTCTCTCTCTCTCACACACACACACACTCTGTCTCTGTCACTGATTCTCTCTCTCTCTCTCTCACGTACTCTCTCTCACACACACACACGTACTCTGTCTCTCTGTCACCGATTCTATCTCTCTCTCTCTCTCTCTCTCTCTCTCTCTCTCAGTTCCATCATGAAACCCAGCACTTCGGTGTTCAGCTCATCACTCAGCATTATGTTACAGGTTTAAACTTTACCCACAGCTGCTTTACAGAAGGTGGTAGTGACTACACAGAAAATGCAACACAATACTGATATACTGTACTGTGTACTGAATGTACATAACACGATAAACTCCCATGCAAAGATCAATGCAAACGAACAGAAGCAATGCAGTCCTTCATTTCTGTAATTAGTTTTTTTTTTCCTCACTCATTGTAATTTTAATCACTAGTGAAATACTCTCCATTGTGTATTCTTTAAGTATACATCATTATTTTTGTATTGCTATTATTAACCTCTCCCTGCTGGAATCTATCTGCATTTCACTTGATTTCTGTGAATAAGTAATGGCATCAGCAAATACTTTATGTTTAAGGTAAAAAAAAAAAGATGGAGCTCCGGAGGGGTAACATCATGGACTATGATGCAGTTTTTTTTTATAAAGGTGTCTCAGAGGAAGCTTAGACTTCACCCTCTTCATTGAAAAGATGTCCTAGGAAATTGTCAGGTGACCAAATCAGAACAGAAAATGAAATTAGCACTTATGACATGGATACTAATATTTTCAGAGCACATTTTTCCTAAACGTAGTCATTCCCTAAGTTCTATATTTGATGATTATATGCACTGAAATAATTCAATGACAATTTCTGTTTAACAATGTGTAAATGCTTTAGGGATATTGAGTTGTAAAATCTTAATAATGTGCCAGAAAGAAGGGTTTAGGACTCTGTAAGCCATTAATGCTTCATGTATGATTTTTGGATATAAACAACAGAAAATAAAAGTGTAAATTAGTTACGTGTGCATGACTCACACTTATTAAAAAAAAAAGAATAAGGAAAGAAGGCATGTTGGCAGGTGTAAATAAGTGCTGACCTTTATTCAAACAGTAGATGGTCAGTATAAACATATTTGTGCCTCATTTAGAACACAACACAGTGCCATCACAGAACTTCAGCACTTTGTTAAATACACAAATGCCAGTTTTCATATTTTTCTACTTGAAACCCTGTTTTTTTTTTTGTTTGTTTGTTTTTTAAAGGCTTCATTCATTTTATAAATATCCATCAGTTATAATTATTTGCCAAACACAAAGTAGTCAAAGGTTCTTCTTACTCCGATATCTGTCCCTGTCATTGACTGGCTAAAATGTTATTTTTAATAAATGCTGTTAGTTGCGTTAAAGACTGTAACTAATTACGCAGCCGAACCAAGTGAGTTAAATAGTTAACCTACGTGTTAGTACTGAGTAAATATCCAGTGTACAAACCTTACTTTAAAAGTATTAACATCTTCAGTAGTGTCTCTTTCTCCCCTGTTTTTTTCCCTCTACTACCTCGATTAAAGCTTTTTAAATCTGAACATTTCAACATCATACAAAAATCTTCAACTTAGAATGCCGTCTATATCCTGTCTTGCATAACATGATCATCTAAAACATTAAGATCAACTCCGTTCCTCTCTGCAACCGAAAAGTTACATTAACGTGTTGTATAAGGTTCCGTCCAGGTTCCCGTCCCTTCAAGCTGTAGTCTATTTGCTGTAACCCATTTGGGAGTTGATGAGGGTGTAGTAAACTCCTTGCTTGTTGAGTAGCTGTTTGTGCGTGCCCTCCTCTACCACCACACCGTTCTGAAACACGGCAATAACATCGGCGTTCTGGATGGTGGACAGCCGGTGAGCCACTATGATGCAGGTTCGACCCTCACGAGCCTTATCCAAGGCCTCCTGTACGATCTGCACCGACAGAGAAAAATCAGCCATTATCATGCTGTGGGATATCTACACAGAGTTACTATGAGTTTGAATTTTCACACTTTCAATCCACAAGCACCAGGCTGTTAATATTTAATCAGTATGAACACATGGATACATATAATTTATATCCCTGGACAATGCAATTACGAGCCCTTCTCTGGTGGGACACAAGCAGTAGCAGTGTGTAGTTAAATTAGTATGTTATGTATTATTTGTACTTTAATAAAGATTTTTATGCATTTCACTACAAATGATTTGATCTTTCCTCTTTCTGATGATCGTTTTTTTAAACCTGCTAGAGACTGTCCTGTGTTTATCCCTGGACTCTTATTCCCAGCATCCTCCTACACTTGTATACTGTAACGATTATAATCTCATTATAGTCACGACACTCAGATTGCTCCTCTTATGAGTCTGGTTCCTCTTGTGGTTTCGTTCTCATGTTTTCCTCACAGCCGTCACTTCTGGCTTCATTACGAATCTAAATCTATATCCATATATTTCTGTAAAACTGCTCTGTGACAGCCTCAGTACCTTTTCACTTTCTGTGTCGAGAGCTGATGTGGCCTCATCCAGTAGCAGCAGTTTGGGGTTGCGCAGGATGGCTCTAGCGATAGCGATACGCTGCTTCTGTCCACCTGACAGCTGAGTGCCTTTATCTCCTGCCTGAGTCTGGTATTGCTGAAATCCATCACAAAAACACATATATTATACCAATAAGAGGACACACATTCTTATAGCACACATCATGTTCGTTCGTATGTCTGAAACTTAGTTGAAGTTCGCAAGTAGGGTACCGTCTGTATAAATGTTAAAATCACAATTTATTAGACTTAAGAAAATTTGGACTTGATATTTAATTTTCATATTTCAAAATGTTTGTACTCGTAATATAAAATACTTGTTTTATGTGGTCTGATGGGGTTGATGTTTTAGAAGCAGGCTGAGACAGGGATTTAAATATTTTGAGTTTCCTTTTAAAGTATTAGTTTGCTTGTTTGAAAACAAATGATGTCATGTATACCTGAGGAAGCCCCGCTATGAAGGAGTGTATATTGGCTGCTTTGGCAGCTTGTTCGATCTCCTCCTGAGTGACCTGCCTGCTGTTATCTCCGTATGCGATGTTTTCAGATAGGCTGCAGTCAAACAGCACAGGCTCTTGGGATACGATTCCTATCTGAGAGCGCAGCCAGTGGATGTTTAGCTGTTTGGTGTCCTTATCATCCAGCATCTGCCAGTCCAAACACAGACAATGGTATCATATAAATGACTAAAACATTAGAGACACCACAGATGAAAAATATAAGGACTCGTATGTTCTGTCTTGTTTTAGTCAACAGTAATCTATTCTCCTCTAGCTGTCCTGCAGGAGGCAGTGTATGAAATGAGAGCAGTCTTACATGTTCAGGTTCTGGATATGGGTTTATTATGCCATATGTTAAACAGACAACAGTGAATGGTATTTTAAGAGCTAAACGTAACAGTTCTTTCTATGAATCTATTAAATATGGATACAGCAATTCATGCACTTAGACTCTGACAAGACTGAAAAGGTTTTCTTCATGTCAGACTATATACAGTAATGTAGATTCCACAGATTTGTGCTTAAAGAAAAATACTACAAATGTGCTTCCATCAACAATCAAAAACTGTATCACTTAAACAGAAAGATTCTTCAGAATGAGCTTGATGTGATAAGATATATTTTTTCTCTTTATTTTATCACATTTTACCAGTGCCAATAGCATATTTGTAGGTGTCCTGTGATATTCGGGGTTGTAAATATGCCTAAATCATGCTCTTACCCTTCATTATTGTTTGTTTCTTGCAACAGCAGCACTGAGGTGTGAATATTTTGGGGGTAGTTGTTACAATGAGGTGTTTGAAAACTAACTATGGCGGTCATTTTAGAAAAAAGTAAGGGACAAACCGCTTTGTGCATAGCAAGTGACAGGGAATTTCACCTGACTAAATGTCCAATGTGTGTCTATTGTGAATAAGTTATATGCACAGTAAAAAAAATATTTATAATGTGTGTGTGTGTGTCAGTGTGTCTCACCACTGTGCCTTGTAGTGGATCGTAAAATCTTTCGAGCAGCTGAATGGTGGTGCTTTTGCCACAGCCGCTGCTCCCAACCAGAGCGAGGGTCTGACCCTTCTTTACCCGGAGCTGCAGACCCTGCAGTACAGGCACATCTGGCCGTGACGGGTATCTAAATATCACTTCCTTAAAACGCACGTTCCCATCGAAGTGATCCTGCACACACAGCACAGCTTTACTCCAGAGTTATGTTCATCTGTACATGAATGAACTGAATTATACTGTATTACTTTAAATGTTTTACACTGGAATTTACCAAATTCTTTTATTATTAAAAAAAAAAATTGACTTTCTTAAAGGGCATATGCATTTTTTTTAATAAAATTTACAACCAAATGTGGTTTTTATTTTTCAGTGGTTTTTTTTTTTTTTTTTTTTTTTTTTTTAAGAGATTGAGAGATAAGAGAAACAAACGGAAAGAGCATTGTACCGGCTTTTCTCCCTCCTCTGAGTCATTGTCAATGTCTGGCACTCGACTGATGAGCATTAGGATATGAGAGGCTGACATCTTAGCCTTGGCGTAGTTTGGAGTAAAGGAATTGGCTTCTCCCATTGCCATGGCTCCATAGATTACAGCTGATATTACACTAAAAAAAAAAACAGTCTGGCATTAGCTAAATGATGTAAACCCCCTGGTTAATTAAAAAGAATTTAAAAAGAACCAGGGAACTATATAGTTTTCTTTTTATTTTGTTCATTTAAATTCAGTGCTTTAATCTCAGACTTTATGTAGAGACTATGCTGTTCCCTCATCTTGTTTGTGTACAGCTGGCAGCTCACCCTCCTCAACCCTTTATTGTACCTTTTATAGCTGTTCTTGGAAAGGTATTGCAATGTTCTTAGAAAATTAAATGCTGTTGAAAGGGTCCTTTAGTCAGTATGTGGTTTTGACGGCTTTCCACTGTATATTGTGCAGTCTGACGTTCTGTGATAATGGCATGTCTTGATCTGGCTTAAATTTTTTTGTTTAGTAAACAAAAAAATTCAGAGAGGGCATTTTGCCTCAGTAGACATGCTTCTCACTTTTTTCTAAATGATTAACTTACACCTAGGGAACCAGTAACCTTTGTACCATATAATATGTACCTTTTACTACAGTCCATGCACAGTAACTCAGATTTCTTGTGTGTTTATCTGTATGTGTATATCTATAATGATACTCCTATTAACATATTTTACACATTTTGTATTCATTTTAATCCTTTTTTTTCCACATTTTGTCATGCTATCACTGAGCACTGGTTTTAAATTCTAGTATAAAATACTTTCTAGATGATTTGAGTCTATTATAGCAGCAATAAAGTGTAAATAAACTTCTGATAGTAATCAATCAAGCTTCATGGTTTGTATCTGGTAAACAATTTTGTAATTATTTAATGTTACCCTCTACCTCAATATTATGGGATGTTCTATGTAGATGTATTATATATAATCTCAATTCAGTCCATATCAGTTCACTACACACAAAAAAATTTAGACAAGTTCAAGACGTGTGAACACTCATGCAAACCCCTGCATCAGTAAATAAAACTTAGTATAATGGGCCCAGTTTACTCGGATCACTTACAGAAAAACACCTTCAAATGTCATCAGATTCTGCTCAATGAGCCATGCGCCGAACTTGAAGCAGCCCGCATAGGCAAAGTAGATCATAGCTTGGGAGAAGGAGAATGTAAAGCCAAAGATATGTGCCTTCTTCTGAGCATTTCTGAAAGAAAAAAAAAAATCATACAACCTCTAAAATCCACTTAGCTACTTGTTTATGCAGTTAACTATAAGACTTTAAGGATAGAAAGATGAACTGACTTGTACGGTACAACTAGGTTCTGTTGGTAAAGGGTCTCAAACTTCCTCTCTCTGGTCAGTGATACGACCGTTCGGATATTTTCAATGGCTTCTGTAGCAATCTGAGTGAAAGAGAAATGAAATGACAATGACATATGAGCACACTGTACTGTGGAGAGACATCAAAAATGCGGGGAAAAAAAAGGTGGGAATCTTTCAACAGCAAAGTTTAGTTTTCTATAAACAGTGCAATACCTTTCCAGCTTGCTCTAACTCCTTTTTGTCCTTTGTGGCATGGCCTCCTAATAACTTCATCTGGATAGCGCCTGCTACAGCCATAATGGGTACAATGGAAAGGATGAGGAGAGTGAGCTGCCAGCCATACACAAACGAAATGATGATTGCAGTGCCAAGGTTGGCCACGTTCTGAGCCAATGTGGCCAATCTCACCCCTGTTGCCTGAAAAAAGAACATCACCAATATATTAATGCTGCTTTCAGTGTTTCCCCTTTTCCCTTTAAACCAGAGACGTAGACAGAAACTATTCAATTGTATTAATGTTTAATATTAATGGATCTTAGCCCTCATTTTAATGCAACAGGTTAAAAAAGCTCCAGAAAAGGTGCTAGTAAGTAAATATTGTGAAGGTTTCAATGATATATAACTTTCCAGCTTCCTTTAGTGTAGGGATGTAACTGAATGTGAATACATTACTCAGAACAAACAAGTAATTTATTCAGAAAGATTAATTGATCATTGGTTGATAATTTCCCCAACTAATCAGTAGTTTTTGAATAATTATTCTGCTTTTGCAACTAGTTAAAACTATGAATTATACATATTCTAAATAATAAAAAAAATTACTTCAGCTTTTTAACATTTCTGCCATGCATGTATTGTACACGACAGCATTCTTGGTTATCAGTTTTGTGAAATTTTCCCACTCCTTGCTAGTTCAGATTTGTTTGGAAAACGTCATAATTCACGCTGTGATTTCTTCTACTGTAATAGCATTCGGGAGAGCTGCGTTACTCTCTAGCGCCACAGCGCCGTAGCGGTCAAATCAATATTGCAGGTCGTTACATTAGGTCACATGAGATAAAACGACTAAAGGACAGCAAAAATATTTGTCGACATTTTTTTATTGTCGACTAATGGTTCAGCCCTATTCAGTACAGTAAACAGATTCAGACACAGTTTGTGATTAAATGCAACATTTAAAGATTTTTGTCCATTTAATCTACATCAGAACTTTCATCAAGCTTACTAGCTCCAAGAAGCTAAAGACTGGATTAAGGATGAAAGCAAAGGGATAAAACTCACGCCCTGTACTTGAGCAGTGTCTGTGGCCAGCCTGGTGGTCAGTGCTCCCACACTATTCTTAGGGTCATCATACCAACCTAGATCCTAAAACACACATGAAATTATGTCAATTCTATCACTTAATATGTATATGCACATGTATTAGATGATACGTTGTTGGGAATGTTCATGTTGATGTGACTCTGACCTGTCTCATCATGGACTTAAAGGCTCTGTACCTCAGTCTCATGGTCAGAATCTCACCAGCTTTTCCAAAACAGTAACCCTAAAAAAAAAGAAAAACATGTAGTCTATAGAAACAATATCAAAACAATATCAGACTAAGACTAAAACTGTTAAACTGTAAAACTGTAAAACTGATCTGTGGTGAACGCCACTTATGCTTCATGGCCCATCATTATAAAGAGATAAAGTATTTTGGTGCATTATAATACATAAATCACACTAAACTTAAGACTTTTACTTTACCCATTAACAACTGTAGAGGTTTATGACAGCACTTCTGACACCTGTGCTAAATGTTATGGTAGATCATACTGAGTTAATCAATAACTCATCAGTAGAAGGAAGGTCAATGCACTTTTAATTTCTCATGCTCTCTTAACTTACACAACACGCCTGTAAATGAATGACCTGAATTTACATTGGGGTTTACTGAATGAAATCATTTGAAGACAACAGACTCTTTAAGAGCTATAGAGTATGTTTTTAAAGGCTTATACTACCGCACCTGTAAGAAAAGAGCGATGAAGGAAACCACCCCAATCATAGCAAACAGCAACGAGAAGAGATTCGCCCTTTCCCTTTTAACGTTCTCGTCTACCTCGGCAAATACCTGGGGGGAAAAAGGGGTGAGAAATTAGAAATCTATCAGCACTCTTGATTTTTAATTGACCTTTGGTATAAGTAACTGACTGTTTGTGTGTGTGTCATACAGCAATGATTTTGGAGAAGATAACAGCAAAAGCAGGCTGCAGGCCTCCATTGATGATAGCACAGAAGAGGCCCACCACTATGTAGGGCCATTCTGGCTTATTAAGACTCAGTACTTTGAAAAATGATACTTCTGGGACTTTTTCCTCCTACAGAGAGAGAGACAAAATATGATGAAATGTTTTTACAATGTCATACTCATCTTCAAATAATGGAGAGATAATAATGCCTTATTTTCCTAACCTTTAAACAGTGCTTTTAAGGTTCTGAATGAAACAAAGAATACATGTATATTTAAGGTGTTTTACTTGTACTGAAACTTTGTGTACATCCTCCTGGCCTTTCTCTGAGGCAATGAAACTTGTGGATTTCTGTCTGTAAAGAGTGCGCTCCGTCATAGACGTGGCAGATGGGCTCTTCTCATCCATCCCTGCCTCCTCTGCGGTCATCTCTGTGCCTTCTGCGCTCTTAAACGTCTAAAGGGTCAAATTGCTTTTTTATTTTCAGGATGTTTGGACACGTTAATGTATGTACAATTTACAATGTACAATTTATCTACTTTACAAATAACTGTGTGAACTGAGTCACTCTTATAATCAATTCTTAAAATCTGCCAGAGATCCACTTACCTGCATAGTGACCAGTGATTGGTAGACTCCTTTTTTCTCCATCAGCTCCTCATGTGTGCCGATTTCTACGACTTTCCCGTTTTGAAATCCAGCGATCACGTCAGCATTGCGGATAGTTGACAAACGGTGGGCCACTATGATAGTCGTCCTACCAAGTCTCACCTACACCAAATCCATATTAAAGCTTATCACATGTTAGCTAAGCTGACATTATATATGCAATACTATATAGACAATACATTTTATCATGAAAACCCAATAGGATCACAATTTTAGTGCTCATTTGCAGTATCCATTTTCCAATAAGAAGAACAGATAGGTAAACATCTTGTGTAACATAATGACTGATAGTATTCCGCCTCATTTACCACCAGCTCTGGAAAAAATACTGCTATTTTACTGCTACACCTCAAACAGTGTAATAGAATGGTCTTGTTTGATGTGTTTACCTTATCCAGGGCTGCTTGTACAATCGCTTCACTTTCTGTGTCCAGAGCTGATGTTGCCTCATCCAACAAGAGAATTTTAGGATTACGTACAAGAGCACGGGCGATGGCAATTCGTTGTTTCTGTCCTCCACTCATCTGAGTGCCTCTGTCTCCCACCAGAGTCTCAAATTTCTGAAAATGATGCACGTTTACTGCCAGAGACAGGTTATTTTTATCTTTGCTAAGTCATCTTCTGAAGAACAAAGTCTTTTTTAATGATGTTCAGGACTTACATCAGGAAGTTTCATGATAAAATCATAGGCATTGGCTTCACGCGTGGCCTGCTCTATCTCCTCCTGCGTCACATCCTCACGGCCGTATCGAATGTTCTCTGCAATTGTGGTGGCAAAAAGAACAGGCTCCTGACTCACAACGCCGATCATCTCCCTCAGGCAGCGCACGTTCAGAGTGCGAATGTCATGGCCATCTATGCTCACCTAGAGAAAGAAAGTGGGTTATGAAGGTGAGTCTCAGTTTATTTTGACCACCGTCTCTTTTCTTTTCTCTGGCCACACTTACTGCTCCTTCTTGGGGGTCGTAGAAGCGCTGTATCAGTTGGACTGTTGTACTTTTACCACAACCGCTGCTACCTACAAGAGCGATAGTCTGTCCACTGCTGATCTTCAGATTCATGCCATTTAGAACCTACAAACACAACAACTAATAGGTGATCTGAAATTTTGTACTGTTAAAACTAATATGACTGACAGATAAAAAAAAATTAATAAAAGCTTGAATGTACTTTCACTTCCAGCCGTGAGGGGTAGCTGAAGTGTATGTCTTTGAACTCAATGTTTCCTCTGACCACGTCAGGTTTAAATCCTTCATCTGAGTAACTGTTGATGCTGGGTTTCTGTGATCAACATACAGGAGTGCTTGATTTCCTCATACAAAAACAAAAACAAACTCTAAAACAAATAATTAATAAAACATGTCATGTTTTCAGCTCCAGCCCTAAAACACTTTTAATGGAAACATCTTTGGTCTGCGCCATGTTCAGAACTCAGCAGGAGACCAGCTCTGGGCTTGAGTTCATGCTGCCACTGAAACAATGGAAGGAAGCTCCAACGTTTAAATTTATTTGGACGCGCGCAGATGTGTTTCTGTATTTTTCTTTGTTCCTCAAAGTCCCTGCTTGCTCCCTGAATGTTTATTATAACTGAAAATTTGGCCATGTATACACTAATCCCACACCCTGACCTCTTGTTTCCGTACAGGGAAGAAGCAAAAGACAGGAAGTGAGAAGGCCCAGGCAAGATGTCTTCCAGTTCCCAATGCTAAAATGTATTATTTAGTACACGGTCTTCCAAACTCCCTTGTAATTGCTGGAAAAGCAATCACTAAGTTTACATTCCAGTTTCTGTACTTCAGTTCTACTGTAGATTTACATTTGGTATAATCTTTAACATCCAGCATTATAACTAAACCAATAAAAAAAAATTGTAAAAGTGATTTTTATTTTGCTTTAAAAAAAAATAAAAATAAATAAATAAATAAATAATAATAATAATAATAATAATAATAAATAAATAAATAGAATCCCAAATTTGTGCTCATTGTGAAGGATACCTAAGAGTGAAACTTTTTTTTTCAGAGACTGTGGTATTGTCACTTATGTAATGTCTAATGTCCCCATGAGAAAGCAGAAGGTCAGTAGGTGTTACTCACATGATCAATGATGTTAAAAACCTTGTGAGCAGCCCCTCGTGCACTTGAGAACGCTTGAATGTTAGGAGAGGTCTGGCCAAGGCCAAATGCTCCAATCACAACAGCAAAAAAGACCTAAATGAGGAACAGAGAATGTGGCTTTTTCTGCTTCTTTATGTGGTTATGATTGACTTGACAATGATATTTCATTTCCAGAAATATTACGCTTGCATCTGCATCTTGTACTGTATAAAAGCTCAGTTTTATAAAAGTTGTAAATCTATCTAATCTTTCATAATATCTAATACGGACTGACTATCCTTTTTCATTCATGGATTTAAGAGTCATGTGACTGAATATATTAAACCTCATACTCACTGTTAGAAGAGTTCCGATGTTGTACTCTCCAGCAAAAATCAATGTGCTTCCATACCAGAAGGACAGAGCATAGGACATGTAGATCATGAAGTATGTGAAACCCACAGCAATGTTCACTGAAATGGCTTTCTTTATACCAACATTCTTGGCGTCTTCCAGGTTTTTCTCATACCTGTCAGTAAGACGATTAATGAGCCACTATTAACAACATGACTAATAAAGTGTACATGATCTATGTAAAAAGGTTGTTAATATGTAATACGTGTTCCTGCCATTAAGTTTATTCAAAAAGCACATTTTTATATTTGTTGCACAATGAACACAAACATGTAGTCTGCAAAAACCCATCAAATGTCATTATAAACTGTTTTTTTTTTTGCCAATCATTTTCTTTGAAATCTTTATGAAATTTAATCACTTTGGAAATGTCTATGTGCTGACAAAACTGTAGACATCTGACACAGTGAATGTCATGCTTGGATTAGATTGATGAATACTATATGTTCTGTAGTAAAACAGACACAAGTCTAATCATTTCCAAAAAAAAAAGTTTGTAATCCAGTACCATCTATCACAATATCCAGGAAGCTCCTGCACTGCAGTCAGAATGTAATCATTTACTGCAAATCACTCCTTCTTCACTTTTGGGGGTAAGTAGATTTAAAAGTGCTAACATTTTATTGTTAATGAAGCACATGTAAAACAGAAAGATATTTCAATTCTCTACTATACTGTATATATAAGTATAAGGATTTTCCCAGGCCATCAAAAATGGAATACAAAGGACAGAGCGTGCTACAAGAGATAAAAATTTTACTGCTCTTCTGTGTTAAAGTCCATTTGTTTCCTATTCAAATATGATTTAGTGATTGCTCACATGTTTGAACTATGACTTTACACACTTGTTGTGCCTTGTATCTATGTATATAGCGTGTCTTTGCTTAGACACAGTTAGTGTCACACTTATAATGGTCTTAACATTATCTAGATACTGGTTTTACACAAACACACCTCTTTAATTCCTTCTTCTGTCCTCCAAAGGCAAAGACAGTTCTGATGGAAGAGAGCACCTCTTCGGCTACAGCTCCAGCTCTCGCGTAAGATGTCTGTTCCCTCGAAGTGAATGAGGTCATTATCTAAACAGGAAGCAGACAAACTTTTACGCTTCTTTTCTGTGAGTATAACCAAAATGCTGCTTAACTTTTTCAGAAATGTTCTAGTGGTTAGAAAAAAAATGCAGCAAGAGCCTCACTATAGTTTACATTCCAAGAATTCTCCCTGCCCTTCACCTCCCCGTATTTATACAAGCTGCAATACACTGTATACATAATGCAACATAGAAACATACTGTTCTTGTCTCTGTTCTTGTGTCTGGCTACGTTTTCTCACCTTCGTAATGACAGCAGCTGAGATGCCTAACAGGGGGCTTATGGAGATGATGACAAGGGTGAGCTTCCAGCCTTTGATAAAGCCGATGATGAAGCCCGTTAAAAAGGTGGTGAGGGACTGAATTAATGTGCCCAGCTTGTCTCCAATGCCTTCATTTATCTTTAAGATGTCACTGAAGACAGAAAGGTGTGGTAAGATATTTGTAAAACAAATTACATGGCATTTTTAATGTGTTTTTTTAAATCCTATGGAAAATGCTATGTTGGACTGATTCAGAATTGAGAGTTCATTTATCAGAATTTTTTGAGTACTCAAACCCACGCCTTACTCTGCGAGCCGTGTATTGAGCTGTCCGGTCTCATTAACGTCAAACCAGCCGATGTCCTGTTTGATGATGGAATGAAAGAACATCTTTCTGAGCCTCTTCACTTGTCGTCCTGCAGCCAGTGTCCAGAAAGCCACCTGCATATAGGCTGCAAAAAGGACTATACCTCCCATGATGCTGTAGTAAATGGCATGCCTGATAAGGAGCACATAGATAGGGTGTACACATGAGTTTATAAAAAACAAACACAGAAAAAGCAGTTAGTGCAGCCTCTGGATATTAAACCATCTTTGGGGCTTTTTTTAATGTTACTTCCCCTCTGAGTGTCTTTTACCTACTGTACAAATATCTTACCAAAAGCTTCAGGATCTTCAGGATTTTTTTTAATGTACAGTATGCGTCACTCTCATTGGACATTCATCAGTTCAGCAAAGGACATAGTGAATAAGTTAAAAACATATTTGTTTTGAAGCTACAATCATGTGTTTGTTGTTTTATTTCTCTATGATTATCAGAAATAAAAAAAATAAATGCGAGTTCCAGAGGGTGCTTAAAAGTTTAAAGTCTTTTTTTGGCTGTTAATGTTTGACTGCATGATTCAGAAGAGGTGGCAAACATAATGTGTTAATTAGGAAATCAAAGTCGTAGCCAGGACCTGATGTTTTACCTTCATGCATAAACATTTGACAGAGGCACAACTTATGAGTGAAGTAGAATCTGTTACCTTGTCATCTGTTCTCCAAGTGTTTCATTTGAAAATGGCCAGGTGAAGTCTAGGATCAGAAATAGACATACATGTGTTTCAGTGTTATTGCTTGTAGATCAACAAATAAAATATGTTCTGCATCTTTTTTTTTTCTCTCCAGAGTATCATGTGTCTAAATTTATTCTCAAATGGCAACACTAGATAAGTTAATCACAAGTCAAAGTAAATGCTCATATGAAAATAGTGTATGGACTCACTCTCTGAAACAGTAAAGTTTGGAGGGAGGCCGTCTAAAATGCTGTTGTCCACAAAGCTGTTCGTCATGTCTCCAAATACGATCACCATAGCAGGAAGCACCGCTCCATTAGCCATGGCCATAATCGTTGCAACCAACATCAGAAAAATGTCCAGACTATCAGCAAAGCGAAACTGATTGATAGCAAAAAAGAGACGCAGAAGTTGGAGAACATAGTTTGTAATATTTAATTTTAAAAAAAACCCATATGATTGTAAAATGATTGACAAGTGTTAGCATTTAATCAATTTAATCTGGGTTGCTGTCGATAATGAAGCTGTCCATGATAAAAACCCTTCCTGTATGACTTCTACTCACTATTTCCAATGGTCCCACCATTGGCTCCGGGGCAGGTTTCTCTTTTTTCTTCTTCTTTTTCTTTTCCTCACTGAAAGGCAAATGTATATCACACTCAAATACTATAGTATATGACTATACAAATACTATAGTATATGACAATCTCAGCCTAATAATAATAAAAACCAACAAAACCTATAAAACCTGTTGTTATTTAATATAAAACAGTATGTCATTGATATGCTCCAGGTTTCTATAAAAGTGAGGTTCATTTAACATTTATGGAAGGAGTCTCCAGTGTCAGGGCTTTGTAACACCTTTTCATCTCAGGAAATGCAGACAGAGGAGTTTGCTCTGTCTGGTTTCTTGCCAAAATGACCTACAGCATTGTCTTACTACCTTCAAAAGAAAGGAAAAAAGTGATGCTGGTGAGGAAACAGCTGTTTATAGCTGTTATAACACAAGTGATGTCAGAAACTTGTCTCACAACAAAATGTTCCTTCACAGTTTGTGAATAAAGTATAGTTTCAAGACAATATATAGTTTTCTTCTTAACTACAGCAGGCTTGGATACTTTTTATTTTAAATTTTTTGTCTCAACGTAGTACAGAACTAGCACATAGTAAACATCTAATAATTTAGCGTTATGGGGATAAGCTAATTGTTAATTCTCATCAAAAAAATTGGTCAAAAATTGAACAAATAAATTGGTCAAAAAGTGAACAAAGTAAACATGGCTTGACTTTTGTAAACTATTAGATGTTTACAATTTGAACAATAAAAATCTGCTGACTCATTTACAATTTTTTGCAAGGGGTGAAAACTTCTGCACTCATTTGTCCGTAGGCAGTTATATGACACATTAAACGGTGAAATATCACTAAAGTATACCGTATTTTTGTAAGACAACGTACCTTATATCTCCATTTTGACTGGCTTGTGTTTCTTCCTGCTTCAGGTCGTAATTTTTGCCCATGGTGCCTGTTTTTTTTCCTCTCTGAAGCCTCTTGTTGTTCAAAAATGATGTTAACGTGAGTTCTCTTGCTTCCTGAGGCGACAAGTTTTTATTTTTATTTTAATAAGAATAATTTAATAACTTAAACAACGCGGGAGAAAAAACAATCCGAGAAAACCAATGACCACGAATTACAAATTTATAGTTTTGTTATTTATTTATTTTTCTCCACAGAGCTGGTACCTTACTTGTAGCTCGCGCTGGGTCTTCAGGTCCGCGAGCGTGGAGAGGTGGCGCGAGCTCAGTGCGCGCGAGAGGTTTTTTTTAACTGTACCTGCAGTGACGTCATTTACAACGGGAAGCACGAGACTTGCTTTTTCTTTTCTTTTTTTTTTTTATTTTAGATGTATTTACTGTATGTACATACAAATAATACGTCTAAGAAAACATAATATCAATAAAAAAAAAAAAAGCCTAAAAAAACACAAGAAAAAAATCTAGCGTCGATGCCCACTGTCGAGTACCACTTACTGGGTGTTTTTTTTCTTTCGCTTTCAGCATCATTTCTTTAAATTTGAAAATTACACTAATCATTCCACTATTCCAAAAGTCAAAACAGTTTATCTGGCACCAACACCCACTCCACAGTCAAAGTCACAGAGATCACACTTTTTCCCAATTCTGGTGTTTAATGTGAATATTAAAGTGAAGCTCTTGATCTGTGTCTGTATGATTTTACGTACTGTGCTACTGCATCATGATTGATGATGTTGTTTCTGTTTGTGTGTTGTGTGGAATCTTCACAGCTGGCAAACATG
>JAOTRN010000026.1:10818307-10831742 GCA_028566695.1 Bagroides melapterus | reverse complement strand
TTTTTTTATAAATTGTAAATTGTAATAAATTAAGCTTTTTTTTTTTTTTTTTTTTGTTAATCATAATTTCAATAATTTTTTCATTTTAAATTCACCCATTTTAATTTTTTAAATACCCCCCCCCCCCCCCCCCCGTGATATCAGAATAATTAATTACTTAATGATTCTAATTAATCAGAATAAACTATTATTACTTGACTCAAGCACATCACATATGCTACAATAAATACAAATAATTCCGTGTGTTTTCTTTTAACGGTGTTATAAACAAACACGCAACTACTTTTTGTCTTTTATTTCCTATCAGTTTAAACGAATCAGAATACATTTAGGTTAAATAAATAATTATGTGAATAAAGGAAACAAAGTGCGGGAAAAGAGAGCCAAAATGAACCCGAAAAACCAGCCCGTATGTTATGGAAATATTACAGGTCGTTACTTATTCCACTCCTTCACACAGCTGTGTATTATTAGCCATTATAAGTGATGTATAACGCTTGTATTCAAGGGGCTAAAACTTCAATTTAGATATTGTGTTTTGAGACAGTTAGCCTCTGGCTGTCATTCAAGACTGAACACGAGGATGCTAAGCTGCTGTAAACTCACCGGGCAGACCGCTCGCTGTTCAGCACAAGCCCAAGGTTTTTTTTTTTTTTTTTTTTTGCGAATGCTAAATGCTAGCCCGCTTCGCTTCACTGGTTCAATCTGCAGTAATGAAGCTAAGCTAAGCTAAGTAGCTGCTCCTCGGCGGCGGGGTCAGCGCTTTTTTTTTTCGGTCGCAATCTAAAACGCTGGATGTTAGCTAGGCGATAGATGCAAGGCGACACGAAATTCAATGCCGTAGCACGCCTTGATTTCTGTTCATATGCAGCCGTGCGTACAAACCCTATTCTAAAGCAAATCATTTGTTAATCAAACGCAGCGATAATTTGAGCCTCATTTTAATGCCAGTTTTTTTTTTTAATGATCAGGCGTCTCCGCTGTCAGTGTTACGTGTTTACGTCATCGCCAGGCGACTCCCCACCGCGACTTCAAAAAAGGCCATAAAACGTTCAAAGTTTTTTGCAAATTAACATGCGAACAGAAGGTAAAACACATTAAGTAACCTACTGGGGTCCGGTCATGCACGGCACCGCGTCCAAACGGAGTCAGTTGGCTGCTGAAAACTTCCGAGGTTTACCCACGTAACCGACCAATGAGACCCAGAGCGGTCACGTGACTCACTGGAAAGCAGCACACGGAATTTCCCCATCACAGTAAACACTCGTAATGTTTCTTTCATTTTTATTATCCAAGCTGCGCTTATAAACAAATCAAATATAGATACAGAAGTTTTGCAAACAACATCAATATGACTCAATTAATACCAAGTTCAAGCCAGACAGCAGAGAACACACACACACACACACACACACACACACAGAAAAGGTACAATTTGAAAGAAGCAATATGTTGAAGAAAAGCACAGGACCAAATAAATGCTGACAAAAATTTTAATAGATCAGGAATATATAAGAAATATACATCACTCAGGCTTTTAATCACTGTAGTAAAATATAATTTAGTACTATGTATGAATTAGTTGTACTGTTTAGTTAAACTATGAAAACTCCACCTCCTTTGCCATCTCCTGTAGAGAAACAAAAAAAAAAGTACAGTTTTACAATTAAGTAATTTCAGACAAGACAGAAACTACTGTTATATTACAGTAAAGAATAGTAGCTCAGCTGAGATTCGGCAGAATAACCTCATTTCATAGGTAATCACAAGGACATTGATATTCAGAACAGAATGAACACAAGCATTATTCCTTTCATACAACCTTTCAAGAAATTATTTCTGAGTAACTGACAATTCAGACACAATATTGCCAAATGTCTATCTTCTTTGTTGTATTTATGTATCCATAAATACCTGTACAAGTGCGGTCTTGTCATGTTTTTTCCTGTGTCTGTAGATGCTCTGGCACAAACGAGCATAAAGCTTCTCTAAACGGTCAACCTCGTAACCCTCAGTCTTGACTACCACCTTCTGTAAAAGATTCTGAAACCAAAACAAATCACTTTGAACAGTTTATTAACAAAATGCTGGAGAAACAAAAGATTAAATGCTGCTATTGATTATATTCCATTCTTCTAGAACAGTCCCCATGCTCTCTTTATAGGATTAACTTTCAGTAAAAAGTTTATGGTTTATTAGTTAGACCTGCCAGTATGTAATGGCTTTAAAACAATATTTCCTTCCTACAACTACCACTCTTATAATAGTGGAAATTGTTGGAAAGCCCTGTAGTACTTGTATCTGTACCTTTAGTTTGTTGTGATCCACAATGAGTGGCTGCCTCTTCTGATCCAGGACATTCATGGTAGTGTTGACATTAAGGAGCTTCTGAGCCTGTAACTTTAAGCCTCTGGTCATACGCTTCCTCCCTTTCTCTACAGAAACAAAAACAAATATGACCATCAACATCATTCATGTGACTGCATGTTAGTAAACAGTACAAAATAACATCTAATATACTAATACTGAGCAATTTGTGGTGCAATTTTCTGGTGTCTCATGGACAAGCTGTATTTCTGTGTTAATACCATAAAGAGAGAAGTCAAATTTAAAACAACTGTTTATAGGTGCTATAAAAAACAAAGAAATTGATACCATGAATTTATCTTAGTTCCACAACAATAAATAAATAGATAGAATGACAGGTATAGATGGAATAAAACATTCTGTGTTATTGAAAAATAATCAACTTCATCACACCATTCTGTCATAACAGCACAGCCCCAAGATGTGATATCTCACCTATACCTGCATCTTCCTCTGCACCAGACTCCACCCTTATATCACCCGAGTGCTCCATTGGTTGGACCTCACCATTGTTTCTATTCTCTCCATCCAGTATTCCAGGAGATTTTCCATTCTGGATCCCATCCACAGAGGAATCGGTGCAATCTTCTTCTACACTGCTGATGTGTCCATTGTGGCAGTTCACAGCTTCTGGGATTTCGCTCCTGTTCATCTGTTCAGACTCATTCATGTCCTGCTCTGCTGTTTTTCCCTCTTCTTCATCCTCATCTTCATCTTCTCCTTCATCTGACTCGGCTCCATTTGTGTCTTTAGTGTGCAACTGTGTGGACTTCTTACGGGTAATTAGCCCATTGCTCCAAAGCCTCTTGCGCCTCCTTTTCCTCTGTGTAACTATAAAGACACACAAGTTTGTCATTTTTAGCATGTATTACACAATTCTGTTTTACTATAAAATAAATGAATTGACAGATACACCATTCCAGTGTCAACAATGACCAGAACAAGACAACATGACAGAAAAACCCAGCAAAATCTGTATTAACTTAAAGTTGTGTAGCAGTGCTACATGCATTATCTTATATCATTATCATGTTTTGTTTTATTACTAAACAAGCTAAAAATACAAATGTGTTGAACATAGTGTAATGAAAGTTTTATTTTCTATAGGTAATGGAAATACGAACAATGTTCAAGTCATGTAAAAACATCTCTAGGGTCTTCAGACTTCTAAGGGTTAAAACCCAACTTACGAGAATGGAAACTTGGGAGAGCTGAGAGCCCATTACCTGGTTGTTTCGGTGTAGTTACTGGTGATGTAACAGGGGCCACATCTTTGGAAGAGCCACTTTCATTAGTCTTTGGCTCTGAAGATGCTTGGACTTTTGGCAGAACATGGTAATATGAAGGTGTGAACCTGGATGATGTACAACCTGAAAACAAAAATTATGTTATTCCGAGTCCATCCAAGAAAGCATTACATTTTAAAGCTATATTAAAAAAAAAGTTGAGTGAACAGAAAATATCATCTACAACTTTCTGTACAGAAAGAGTTGCTTTGAGTCTCCATGGCAATACTGTAATAAATAAACTAGAACCTCGTTTCAGACGGGACTCCTTGATCTCAACACAGATCTTTTCAAAGTTTTCATCCAGTTCATCTTTGATGATGGCATGAACAGTGTCCTTGAGTGCACAGGCACGATGTCTGATCAAGCGATCTGAAACAAAAAGCAAACCAAACCACTTAGTAACAATGGATAATATATTTCTTGCAATTAAGCTTTATTTACTGCCATTGTTTCATTTAATTTCTACTTCACCTGAGGGATCGGTGTCTGGATTATACTCCAAAGCATTCTTCCAAATCAGGTCCACATCATAAAGATAGTCTGTAACAGTGTCGTATTTATGCAGGTCGATTTTGGAGAGGACAGTGGACAGGTCCATGGGCTGCGCAATGACTGTAGTGTAATCAGGAACCTGAAGATTCCAAGAAGGAAAGACAAGAGTTGTGGACTTGCATATGACCAGTTGTTAAAATACTTAAACACAGTGATTCGTTTTACTAAATGCTATGACTCTGACCTCCTCTGTGTCCACTGGCTTTGTGAAAGCTTTGAAGCGTTTGTCCTGAGCGAGTCTGTTAGTGACATCACGTAGGAAGAGGCGGAGTTCCCTGAGTGTGTCCTCTTCCTGTTCTTCTAGTTTCTGCTGCTCTTGCTCAGAAAGCTCACGTGGGGGAGGTGGGGGGGCCACTGGGAGAACTTCCAGAGCCTGAAGACCTGAGGATAACATACATTCACAATTAACAGAACTGATTTCAAATGATCTTATCTCATGCAATGAGAGTCCATATATCCTCTATTAGTCTTCCACAAACAAGGTCCTGCATTATGTAAGAATGTGAGGAGGTTCATTCCTACAGTATGGATGCAGAAAAGTCTTGCAGAAACTCTCTTAAGGAGCACTGAGCTGTTCTGGAGACTCAGGCCCTTACTAAACTGTATGCAATCAAACAAAAGGTAAAACAATGGACAGCTCATTTTAAAGTTCCAGATATGATGTATTGGAACTGCATTAGTTTATTTAAAATAACATTTTAACTTTTAATCGTTGTTTTTGATTAACTAACTTACCTGCTTCTCTTTTAGATGAAGGAGCTTTGGCTGCTTGGTTCAGAATGAGATCCTCAAAGAACTTGTGCCTCTCCACTTTGGAGGGAAGTGGGACATTGAACACCTCCCCATACTCGATACGAAACAGATCCTGCACCTGTAGTGAAACAAAAAGCAAACACATTGGTAAGGAATAGTCAGGCCCATGATTCTATAATAATATTCTCCTTTAGAAATGTATTATCTACATTGGCATGCCAATCTAGAGGTACCATTGTTACTAACAAGAAAAATCTTCCAGGTATTTTAAATCAAAAACCCTAGCCCTTGTTGGTGGGTGAGGCAGCTGCAATGGTGTGTTCTCTGGTAAGTGAAGGTCATACGTACCTCTGTGTAGAGGCTGTGATATGGCAGGCTGCATGTGGCGAGGAGGAGGATGGGTGAGAAGGAGGGGATGTCCTGCAGGAGACTGAGGAACGTGGCTCTGAGTGCAGAACTCACCGTGTCCCACCAGCGTTGCATGTGTGGTATGTACAGGATGCTGGGGGCTGTTCTCTTAGCCTCACAGAACAGCTGGATGAGGATAAAACGTAATAATCCAGAAACCACCAAGCTACATTTCACGTAAAAATCAGCATGAGACATTGAGTCATTCTGGACACATTGACTGATAGCAGCATCTGTTTAGCACCATAGAGCTTCAGTGGAGATTAGAGTGTGTATATGGTCTACCTGTGCACATGCCTCCTCTGGGCTGGTCGTGCTGACCCCGAAAAGCACCGCCATGTCCAGTGTGTAGATGGTAAACTTCTCCAAGGTATGTAGCATTGCAGGTGCCAGGTGTGTGCTCTGGCCTGAACCCGGATTCCCACAGAGCAGCAGCCGTGGCCTAAACGTAGTTGGCTCCTGCACAGCATTCCTACATCATACAAACACAGTTAAAGTGAATGACCTCCTCCGATTATTCTAACAACAAACATTATATTAAATCGCTCTTGAACACTGACTTGGTAAAATGAAGAAAGGAGCCAGTTGGGCCTGTATTAGTCTGGGCAGGATTGCTAGTACACATAGAGGAGGCCTCCTCATCACTCTGCAGCAAGTCTTCTAAAATACCAGCTGCATCTACAGAACAAACAGACAAGGGATGAAAAAACTAAATGGAAGTATAATTGTTCAATAGGCAAGAAATAAAACACCTGGATGTGCCATAAGACTACAGACTACATCATACATTTATGACAGTCATCAGATATTTAACATACTGTTGTCCTTTTTCTTCTTCTTTATGCCCTGCTCCACATGAGGGAAAACCTTCTGCAGGGCTTTCATGGCATCACAAAGTGTGTTAGCAAGCAGGGGCTGAATTACAGGTATCAGGGCTTTGGCTGGTGACACCACCGCCCTTTGGGACGCTGGAACAATCTTCCTCATGGCAGACAAGAAGTCACGGCCTTCCACGTTGATAGACGTGACATCTAAAAGAAGTTTTTGTGAGGAGGTGTAGATCTGGGGGTAGCGACGACGCAGGGCACAGAGAGCTGCTTCTGCGCAAACGGCTTTGATGTCTGCGCCACAGTAACCTGTGAGGGACACAAGTCGCAAACTACTCAATTTCTTTGAATTACTTTGGAATTAATAAAGTTAACTTATCTCTTTGATCACATTGTTGATTATTCTCCTCTATCTGAAAGCAAGTGCTTTACTCCTAACTTAACTGGCATTTGAGTAAGTTAGCAATAAATTGATTATTTTCCTGCAGCTGAAGGAAATGTACGGGCAATTACATCAATATCACTATTTACACTAATGTGTAATACAGCAAAAAAAAAAAAACAGACCCAGGATCAGGATAAAAATTATTTACATAGACTTATTTGTTTGTTTTGGAAAACAGCACACGTCATTTGCCATTTGAGAGGAGTTGGACAGATGCCTTGTAACGTAAGGAGAGACTGTAGAAGACTTACCAACACACTTGTCAGCCAGCTCCTCCAGGAATGCATCTGATGGCTGCGGATCCCACTGTCGTGTGTGGATCTTTACAATGTCTTTACGAGCCTAAAAACAGGCAAAGGATTTACTCGCTTTAGTCTTTCTATCAGCAGATAACCTGTGACACTGTAAGCTACTAAAGCCCAAAGTGGCCACGTTACTTCTACAATGCTATTAACTGTAACTATTAAAATACTTTGTGGAAAGCAAAGTGTTAGAAGAGTTTTTCTGACATTATTGTTTCAATGTTTTGTCTTTTTTGGCACACCTCTCTGTCAGGAAGACTGAACAGAAACTCCCTGTCGAAGCGTCCGGGCCGTCTGAGAGCAGGATCTATGGAGTCCAGACGGTTAGTGGCTCCAATTACGACCACCTCACCACGACTGTCCAGTCCATCCATTAAAGCCAGCAGAGTGGACACGATGGAGCTGATACCAAAAGGGTCACATTAATAAAATTTTCAATCAGTGATGACAATCTGCCATCAGTTCATTCATACTGTTTAAATGCTGAACATACCTGTGGATCTGGTCTTGTCTACTAGAACGAACAGGTGCAATCCCATCAATTTCATCAAAGAATATAATAGATGGACGCATCTGATATGCCTTCCAACACAAGATGGAAAAACTGATATTAAAATAGATAAAAAGCTGGGAAAACTTTGCAATAAAATGGACAGAAATTATATTGCAATTATTTTATGCTTTGAACTATAATAAAAATATCGTTAAGACATCCTTATCTTTTATTAACATAAAAACTAACCAATATTGCTGATTTACAGCAAAAGAAAAAAAAAAATCTGGAACAAAACCAATAGAATAATAATTAACTAGTCATGCATCATGCAAACAAATTAAAAAATATTTACCTGGTCGAAAAGGAGCCGTAGTTGTCTTTCAGATTCTCCCACCCATTTGCTGAGGCAGTCGGCTCCTTTCCTCATAAAGAAGGCCACCTTCTTCTCCCCCTGACTGCACTCATTGGCCAGTGCTCGTGCCACCAGAGTCTTCCCAGTGCCCGGAGGACCGTAGAATAGGCAGCCTCTGTTGCATTTCAGAAGATAATGTATTGATTAAATTGTTTGGACGAGTGGTTAAAGCTCTTTCTTGCTCTAGAAAATTCTCACATTCATTTCTCAAAAACGTAAACTGCATTACCTTGGAGGCTGAATCTTAAATCGCTCAAAGACCTCAGGGTAAAGCAAAGGAAAGACCACCATTTCCTTTAGAGCAGCGATGTGTCTATTCAATCCACCGATACTGTCAAAGCGCACCTAGTCCCAAAGAAAACCAGTGATTAGCTTAAAAAAAATTGGTTTCTTGTTAAATTAATGAATGTACATTTCATAACAATACGCAAAAATACACAAACCGTCTGGTCAATCTGCATTGGATCAACATCTGCAAGACTTGCTCCGATCTTAATACGGTCCTTGTGAATTCCCAAAAGGTCCTCTTTCCGGAAGTTCATCGGCAGGCATCTACGGGACAAATAAAAAAAATTTAAACACTAAACCTAAAGGTGAATTGCATGCAAGCTTTATTCTACAGAATGTTTTATGGACAAAGTTTTGTTCTGGTTTTGTAATTTTATGTATGGAATGACACACAAAGGTTTTTGCTGGAACACAAAAATATTTTATAAATATCCTAGGGTGTTTTCTGCTAAACAACAGCCTGCATAGGCATTTAATTAGTGAGTCTCTTTTACCTGTTTGCTGGCCTGTTCCGACTCTTACTCCTCCGCCTTTCAAATTTCTCATCATCGGATGAAGATGAGGACGTTGAGTCGCTACTGTGAATGGCATGTCTACGTCTGAAAGGGGGAAAAAAATTCATTATTATGTGGTTATAAAACAGATATTAAATATAAGGGATAACTGATGTTCCATAACCAAATATAACAACACCAAACGTGACAAACGCACACACCCGAGAGAGAGAGAGAGAGAGAGAGAGAGAGAGGATAACCTGCTACTTCTGTGTCTGCTGTATGGACTGCACGGCCCTGTGGTGCTGAACGAATACCTCCGCCTGGTTGGGGTTGAGTGCCGGCGGAAAAATATACTCTGCTTCCTCGGCTCTACAGATTAAAAAAAAAAGAAAAAAAAGGAAGAAAAAGGAAGCAAGACAGAATAAATCAGTAGGATTAGTAGGATCAGAAGTCAAGCTGCCTTATGTCAATAGTTCATGTTGGTGGTGGAAGTGTAACGACTTCTATTGAAATAAAATGTCACAAAAAAGTCGTCTCCGTGATACATAGATGTGAACGTGCAGCTGACAAATCTGCAGCACTTAAATGACGCACACATTTCAACATGAATCAGGAAGGAATGTTTACATAGACCTGGACTTGGTGCATTGAGAATACTGACCCTCGAGAGGAGCTTGGTAGCGTACAACGGCTTTTCTCTGTCTGAATTCGTAGCGTTTCTGATTATCTTCTTCCTCTTCGTCATCATCGTCGTCACCTTCATCATTGTCCTCCTCCTCCTCTTCTTCTTCCTCCTCTTCTTCTCCAGTGCCTTCTCCATCTTCATTTTCATCCTCCTGATCAGTGTATTCTAGAAACATTTGTAGTTTTATTTTGTGGAAAACATTCCTGCAGGACACTTCACTACTACGTTTTAATCCGTCAAGCTTAATAAATTATTACCATCATGGCCGTTCTCTTGTTCATCAGCACTCTCCTCGTCTGTTCTCTCAGAGGACCTTGTGGTTCTCTTCCTCTTGGATCCAGAATACATTCTGAGATCCTAAATGTCAAATAAAATGAAAATACAGTCAAGAGCTGTGTATGTATATCTGTAAATTTCTCAGAAAGCAACTCAGAACTCACCTCCTTTTTAGAGTCTCTGCTACCGAGCCTTCTGCGCATTTTCTGCATGTCATCCATTTTCTGGAGAACGGCTTCTGCAGTGCTGAAGGGAAAGACATCTTCAGGAATAAACAAACAGTCAGCCAGCCATAATGTTTTTTCAATGCACTATTTTCATCTCAGCGCACAATGAAGCGGGTGAAACACCTGACAACATGCTTTTATAGGAAAATAATCAATGGTGCATGACATACTGTTACTTTAACATGATTTTTCTTACATCAAGATTTTTATTCCTCCTATACCACAACAATATGTACTTAAGAATGGCATTTCATACTTTTTAGCAGTATATAATCAGAAACCACAAACACCTGTCCTTAAAGATTTTTCTTTGTTGACACTGAAGCCTTCTGCTATAAACACATTCGACAACAAACAGATCAGAGAATCCTACAATGCGATGGTGGTCTTACAGACCTTCACATTATTTCCTTGTTTATTAGTAAATAATAACATACTTAGTAATAAGCCGGTCATAGAGAACAGATTGATCTCTGGCGTTAAACTTGTATCGTGTGATTCTAGAGCTTCGTCTCACAGTGCAGTCCACCTTTCTCTCTCGTAATCGGGCACGAAGATTTTTTGAGGCTGCTGTCCCATTAATCTCATCTTCAGCTGGGAGGAAAAACATGTTTGAGTAATCATAAGCATTAGAACTGAGCCCTACAACAGTTACTCATTAATTAGAACAAAATATTGCAAAATATCTAGATTTATATTAAGAAATTGAATCTATTCTCTTCCATATGTATAAAATTGGAAGAAATAGAGCCGAACACACACCGTTAATCTCATCACCAGACTTCTCATCTTTCTGCAATCTGGGAGATTTCCTATTATAAATACATAAACATATAATTGTACAATTTTCATAACGTACTATATAATTCTATAAGAAAATACATTCTCAGATTTGAAAAGGAACACTACCTTAAATGCTTCATGCTTTTCTCATCCTTTTGAGGAGAGCCATTGGGTTTGTTACTCGCAGTGAAAGAAACAGCATGTTTGTCTGTTTTGGCTCTGGTCTTCATGCCGCTTCTCCCCACGCTGTTTATTTCTTTAGCGGACAAATAACCCTAAAAATAAACATTCATCACTGTATTAAATAAACATAAATGAAGAAATAAAATGCATATGCTATGTCAGAGTTTCTAGTGTCTGTAGCTACAACAGTGAATAACAACTAGCCATGCTAACACAGGCCCTTAGTGTGATGTCCACTGCTGTTGAAGTGTCTCACTAATTATATATATATTACGTGTGTGTGTGTGTGCGCGCGATTCAGATAACAGTTTGTTATGAAGACCTTTTTATATTTATGAATGTCATGTAGCTCTAATATGAAGTTTAGTCAGACTTTGTGTGCCCCCACCCCTTCATAAATTTATTTATTTTGCCCAAAGTATTGTTTTGGTATCGAGAACCGCGACAGGTGGAATTTGTATATCGAAGATAAACTTTTTGGTATCGTACCAGCCCTAAATTTCAGCACAGCTACACTGATACCGTGTTGTCTGTTTACATTTCAAATACTAATCACTGTTAGTGAGGAAGATGCCTTTTCTACACACAACATTCTGCCAATTTAGAGATTGAAAAGATAAAATCTATTAATATTGTGGCAAACACCAACGCCGTGAGATATTTTTGCTGAAATCACGTCAACAAGCACTGCCAAGGCAGCTAGCAAGGAAAGTTGACAAACGAATACATTCGCACAGTGGCTAATTCGTTAGCCGCTAGCGCCTTACTAGCCAGCTAAGTTAGCTAGCTGCTGATTAAATTTGTATGGACGTTGAAAGATAAAAGCGTTAAGTTTCAGAAAACCCCAAACCAGTCTCATGGCTGAGCGAGAAACTCACGTTGGTGGGGCTGTGCTCGGCGCTGCTGCAGCTGTCATCCAGGCTCTTCTGCAGGCGCGCGGACTTTTTCTGTGCGCGCCGCAGCGACAGAAACTCGGAGCTCGTGTCCATATCAGAGTCCCGCTTCGGCGGCTCAGCGCCCGAACTACTGCTGCGTAGCATTACCATCTTATCCTTTATAATATAAACCAGCTCATTTAAATAAAAACCGACCTTATTCGTTAGGCAGAACCATATCAATAAATCCAACCGATTCGAAGACGATGTCTATAAAATAACAGTCGCTTTCCTCTTGATTTCTGGCGCCATAAACGTCACCGGGAGCCTGATAGTAACCTAAATGCAGAATGTGCTCTCGAGACGAAAATTAGTTCCGATCTACACCCCACAGTAAATTATTCATTACGGATTATTATATATTTCCTTAGTTAAATCTTAGGAATGTAGCGTAATAGTAGTGTTTAATAAACGTGAACATTTGTTTACTCTGCTTTTTTAAACGTGATATGAGGCACCAAACAGTTTTGGGACGTTTGCGTAGGAATCTTCTTTCCAAAGTAGTGCCGGCCGTGTTTTTGGCGCGCCTCAAGTTCAGCTGCGCTTCGTGTTCTGATTGGATATTGCAAGTCACGCCCACTGACAGACACTGATTTCAAAACAAACCAGAGAACAAGAACTGACCCTGAAATGAGTCATTTATTATATCAATCCATTTCATAAAGATCAATACATTCTCTTTGATTCATCTTTAAATGATATTCAGTTCCTGTAGTTCCTTTACAGAAATCATGGAGAACACAAGGATTTGCATTAATTTTAGTAGTTTATTTTTTCAGCAAGTAAAAAATAATTCCACTGCATGTTAACATTTTCTGAAGAAATGAACACAAAATGAATCAGTTTTTCTGGTTAAATTTACGCAATAGCAGATAGGTAGTCTTTCACTTCTGCAGGAGTCAGTCGCCTGAAGCCACTCTCGTTGCAGATTCCCACCTCAATGTTGTCCTCAGTCATCTGGCCTTCAAAGCTTTCCTGTAACACATTTATATCATGCAGACAAACAGGACACTTGTTACATCGTCACCTTTACATTTTCTGTCAAAATGCAAGTCATAAACTTCTAAAACTGCTCATTCAGTTCAGTGTCTATCTATTGTTCGGTTGCCATTTAATCAACAAGAGGATTCAATGATGTCCAAGTTTACCTTGAGAGTTAAAATAGCTGTGTGAATGGCATCTTCCAGTTCCAGATCTTCATTGTATCTAAAACAGAAGAACAAAAGTTTGTTTAAAGAAATTCAGCTCTACAATAGGTTTAATAACTGCTGTGCTGGAAAGTTCCAAATACCTTTTTTCGAGGAAGGTTTTTCCATTAACATAGTTCTTTCCCATTGCTGTGGCTTTCCATGCAAAGTATGCCCCCTTGAAATAATCAACATATTCAAATTTTACTAAACAGGCACTTTGTACACACGCACTGCTTGCAACATTACATATTTGCGTCACACACAAATATTCTAATATAAACTTATTTAATATGTTTCAGAGTAGATTTTTCTTTAATATTCAAGTGGTGCAATATGAAAATACCATGCACCCTACAGTATAAAAGGATAAAGAGTTAAATAAACAGACTTGAACCTAGATACTTCACAAATACACTACTGGAGTGCTAGAATATAAAACTCTAAAGGAATCCATCAATGTTTTTGCAAAAGTCCACATAGACAGCTATATACACACACACACACACACATTATATATATA
>JAOTRN010000026.1:10792072-10806480 GCA_028566695.1 Bagroides melapterus | reverse complement strand
TGTCGATTATTGCATTTATTCTTATTCTATGTTCGGTGGAAATCACGCGCCAAGTCCCTCGCCGGTGACACGAGCGTGCGTACTGTGAACTCTGTCCTCTCTGGTTGTGTCGCATCTTCAACACCGGACCACAGCACTCTCTTCCGGCTCTCCCTCTTCTCAGAGTCTCTGTCCGAGCGCAAAAATAAAGGCGACATCTCTCTGTCTGTCTCTGGTGGAGTGCCGAGGTTCCTGGGCACGAAGATCTGTAGCGGAAGCGTGGTTTTAAACGGTAGCTGATGCTCACGCAGCTTTGTTCCGTCTTCACCAGTGCAAAAGGTCTGATTGAGGAACCGGCGCACCACAAAATGACGCACGCGCTTTCGTTCGTAAGACTCCTTTCGCGCTGAGTCTTTCTCAGTGAGTGTATCTCTGAGGAAAGGACAATAGATATGTTAGAAATTAGATATTTATTTTATAATAATAATAATACTAATAAAAAAAAACACTGACACGTTACCAGTCAATTTATACAGATTATCAGATCAGCCAGTCATGTGGCAGTAGCACAATTTATAACATCATGAAACAGGACATAAATTTCAGATCAAAAGTCAAGCATCAGAATGAGACATAAATTTCTTCTAGATAACTTTGACTGAAGCTTGGCAGTTACTGCAAGATAGGCTGGTTTGAGTATTTCGCCGAATTTCTATGCACAACAGCACAATTTGACGCACAAAATACAACAGTCAGGAATGGCTAGTCCGGTTCAAGCTAACAGGAAGTCTACGGGAACTCAAATAATAATAATAATAACTTTTCAAAAACCGTAGTGTTCTCAGAATGCTCTATATACAATCAGGTCCACAAGTATTTGGACAGCGACGCAGTTTTCATCATTTTACCTCAGTTGATTTGAAAACAATGAAGCAATCAAGGTGTGATCGAACTGCTGACTTTTAAATGTAAGTAGACAAAATAAAGATAAAAGAATAAAAAAATAATTATAAATATAAAGATTATTTTTAATACTTCGATGCAAATCCTTGACTACCTGAAAGTATATATTTGATTAGCCATTCCCACTAGTCATTCCCACTTATTACCAAAATCCTATTTATATCAACAATCAATCAAACATAGACATAATATTCATGTAGCCTACATATAGCATAAAATTTCTACGCATATATTTCTATAATACAATACCACAGTTTATTTGTATAATACCCCATTACTAATTAATTGCTTCACAACATATAATATCATTTATGACTAGTATGATTACTAAAAGTAAACCTTTTCTGATTTTTTTTTATTATTATATATTATTTACTAGCAGTATATCATGATATAGAAACTTTATCTTAAACATTTTGCATGCTTTATGTTGTTACAGTGACTATAAAATCAGTATTAGTAATAATATGAAACAATAGCAATAGAGCAAGAGTACCACCTCACAGCATGACTGTTATAGGTTGTCATGTTGACACTTGTTGTAAGGGATTGTCTTGTTTGAGAACAGGTTATAGCCTATAGCATTTAATTTTATTATGTATTCTCTAGGAAACTCTGATGAATGACCTCAGATTAATGACAAATCTAGTGGCAAATGTGTACAAGATCCAAGTCCAAATCTAGTTATCTAGAATTACATTCTGGTTAATCCAGTTATCTTGAATTAAATTGTACTACCAGATGACCAAATGTCTTCCTTATATTCTGAATAATTTATAATAGAGAAACATACTTGTACTCTGGTCTTGTCTCCATGACCAAGTCTAACCAGGTGGCTTCATACGATTCCCTTTTACTCTCGTCAGCTTCTTTCACGTCGCTGTAAGAATTGACCAGGTATGAACTCGGGCTCCAGCTCAGGCAGTGCATCTCGTTCTGAACTACATTAGACAACAGCGATGTTTATAGCTCATAACTAGCAATCAATGTTATCTTCACTGTCTTGTAGTCCTTAAATAATCTGGTGCTGCTATTTTTGGACATGGACATCATGATAAGTGTGTACTGATTGGTTTACCCAATGGGCAGAAAGACTAATCCCGACTATTTGTTACTTACATGTGGAGTGCAGCTCCATCAACATGACCATGTGGCCCATCTCAACTTTCTCATCATGACTTTATGATTATTGCTGATGGTGAAGTGAAGCAATATGTCGTGAGGCGATCTTAAATGGTTCCGTTCATCAATATCACAATGTCAGTAGAAAACATTACTAAGATACCTGCACATTATATTACACATTATTAGAAGTAGGTGTATTTGCACAGTAGGAAAATGATTAAAAACACAAAATAATAAAAAAAAAACCTCACACATCCCTCATATAAGGTATATTATTATACGTCTATAATATTTCATTGAGGTCACAGATGATCTAAATCTTCACTAGGAAAATGACCTTGATGTAAAAGACCTGAGCGTCTCCTGTTTCTGAGTAGGCCTGGCTATAAATAGAACATGTCTTCTCTGATACAACCGATGTAGTGTAGTCTCCATTATTTGTCGGAGTTGTCATTGTTTCCTCGAATGCCACATACCCCTCAGTGATGTGGAGGTGTTGTGTGGACATTTTCTGCATCACTGCTGTCAATCACTTCCATTACACAAGGACACACACATACTTATGTGAAGGAATACATAACCCTTGTCTAGTAGTGTTGATAAAATACAGGACTGTTTATAGATGCGAGTGTTTATACCACAGTGCCAAATAGCTGTTGTCACATGTGTCATCAGCATAGACAGTTTGTTATTTTAATGTTTCGACTAGGAAAATTATTATTTACAGGAGAATTAATACTTTATACCCATATGTGATTTTCCTCGCTGGCTTGGAAATACATGTGTCTTTCAATCCGACTAAAAAGTCTCAAGAGCTGGTCTAGTTATAGATGATCTCACGGTCCATTGTGACCAGCAACAACATCTCTGAACTTTGGGTGAAGGTTCCAGAGGATGGCAGCAACCCGGATGGTGGAAGATATGATGGAGCCTGTGGGACACCAGTAGAGATTCAGGCATCCAAAGTATCCTTGGAGCTGTCTATGGGGCTTGATTTGGGAGGCTGTCATTCCATCAGTGTCTGAATCTTTGGATCCAAGATCAACCCTAGGAAAGAGCTAGTGGTTGATGAAAGTGGCATATCAAGGTTGTTGGGGTGTCCATTATGCTAAGATTGAGGGTGGCTGGTTCATGGTTCTCTCTCATGAAAGGGAAAGAGTGCTCCCTTCAGGTGAGGGGAGAATCCTTGAAGACCTTCCCTCTTCCTCTGGTCAAGGAGTTTAAATAACTTATACGAAAAAAAACAACTGGAAAAATATTGAGAATAGCAGAACATCCTGACATCTGTGCTACCTTCATGTGACCAACATTGTTGACAACAAGGCACTTTTACCATAATGACAAATGACTGAAACCTACTATCGTATTATAGTATAATGCATGAGTGAGGCTACAGGGTTTCAGAAAATGTTCGTGATGCCTTGGTTGGTGAAAAAAGATGAACAAGTTTAAATTCAGTGCATCATTATGACTGACTTGTTCAGTGCAAATACTATCAATAACTGGTAATTAAGACCCAATCTAACTAATACTTGCTGCCAAAGTGCCAAAGAAAAGCTCAAATTGTATAGCTGATGCATTGTAAAGCTGGAAAAGCTGATAAAACACCAAAGTCTTCAGTCCCTGATTCCCCACAGCTGCAGAAAACAAATATGATGTAACATACCGTAACAGAATATAAATGAGAATTTAAGGTGTGAAAGCAAACTCAAAATCAAGATCACATAACAGAGACACAAGAGAGGCAGGTGTACGTACACCATGTAAATGATGTGTTAACGAGACACAAGAGAAACACGCACAGGAAGTTAATGTAAAGTAGGGTGTGGCTAACAGGACCAAACAAAAAAGAATCTTTATTCCAGGCAGAGCTTGCTTCCTAAGATTTAAAGAAACGGACGATCAAATAAATAAAAAATGTTAAGTAACACATGTGGCATCCAATAAAACCTCTAGATAAGATGCTAAAACTGACCACAATGATTCCAGAGCGTGTCACAAAACATTGCCAAGTCTATGATAACTTGTATAACTGACCAGTTCTCACCATCATCAAGGGTCATGATGAAATAAATGGACTTTTAAGAGCAAAGCATTGGTTAGTTGGGAAAATCCATGCTGCGAAGGCGTCGAATTACGGGCGATCAAGTGCAAGCAGAAACATCACAACCCGACCACCTGTGTGAGCCTGTGTCTTTGCCAAGCACTTGAGCTGTAACTGGAGCTTCGGTTTAGAGCTGATGACAAGTGCATTACACAGTATTTTCATGAAATGATGGATAGAGCAGTGCAGAGAGACTCTGCTTAATAGGTCAGTCTCTGTTGCTCTCAGCACAACAAGACCAACGTTATCACTAAATGTTTATGCCATTCATTTTTTAAGAAATCTTGAAGGTGTATTTAATTAGCTAAGTGCTGCAAAAAACCTAAGACCATTTTTATAAAATAATGCGTATTCAGGAATTGTACCAGTCCTGGAATGGTTTCAATAAATTCATTAATCGCACATTTTTTCCAAGCAGTGTTTGCTCTATACAAGAATGTACTAGCACATTTCAAGGAACGTATCATACTTTATTATGGAAATACTGCTTTTTGGATCACAATATAAAAACATTGGCAAAAATTTTCCAGATTTCCCTTATCACCACCAACTGTCATACTGGTATGTGGCCACACCTCAGCGTTGCCGACTGATAGATGGGAAGTGTAGAACTATCCAGAGAAGGCACTATTTAGAAGATTATGCTCTCGCTCAGCTTTGGTGTTGGACAAGTAGTCACGCACCAAAAATTAAAGCTGTAGTCAGTGACTTCAGCAAAATTAAAGTCTCTGTAGACCTCATATGACCTGGATGACCAAAATCTAATCAGGAATGAGGAGGCATGTCTACCTGCCATTAAGTTTAAAAGGCTTTAATATTTGAATTTAGCAATCTCTGCTGCCGAAGTAATTCAGCCCTCTCCTGTAGTTATCATATAACTATAGCTTTAACAATCATCTATTTGTCAGAAATCTAATCAAAATAATTATATTAAACCACCATGACCTTGACCAGGATAGAGTAGCTAGATTATGGTGAATAAATATTATCTCTCTGTCCTGTGAGCTTCCAATCTGACCATGCACACCCATCTATCAAACCCAGCTTTTTTTGTGAAGTCTACGTCAAATGTACATTAAAGCCGAGAGAATGGAGAGCACAGGGATTCATTTTACAACACTGACAGTTTTAAATCACACATACAATCAAATGTTTTCAACCCTTGTGTGATTTAATTACACATGCCACACCTCTCATAATCTCAACTCTTTTTTTTTCCTCCCATTTGCCTAAACTTGTGGTGCTCCCGAAGCCGCTGCTGAGCCTCAGTAATGGAAATCGATTCTGTCATCGCCTCAAGTGATCTGTAAGAATGCAGTGACACTGTAACCTCATCTGTACCACTGAACAGTTTTACAACATCGATACGATACCGTAATCCAGTTACGTATCAGGTTGAACGTGGCAGGAATATTTGGAATTCAAGTTTCAGGCGTGTTGCGCTTTCATTTACGTCAGAGAAAGCCTGAAATGACCTGCTCCTCCACACCACTCAGGCTGAGCAGAAGGATTTTTTTAGTACATTAATCATTATCCTTTTTTTTCCCAACAGTGTAGTGACTTGAAATTGTCTCTGTTTGGATGATTTGTGAATTTACTCTGGTCTGGTTGATCTGGTCCTTGTTTTTCCTACACGTCCTAAAAGCATAATGGATTGGAACAGATCTATAGTGTACTCCCACCTTGTGCCCAGTTTTCCCAGGATAGGCTCCTGATCCACTATGTTCCCTCACCAGCTGAAGCTGAAGATGGATGTATGAATAAATGAATTTGGTGTTTTTCTTTCACAAAAAAGAATACTCAATTATTATGTTCTTTTTACAGGTTTAATGCGATATTAAGGTGTGAATGTCGATGTTGTTGATAGAATCCTTTACAAAGTTAAGTCATAGCTCCTAAAAAGCTGAGTAACTTGTTTCTGTTTGATGTGGTAGCCTTGTGGTTCCGGTGTTGCTCTGCCAATCGGAAGGTTGTGAGTTCAAGTCCCCGGTCTGCCGAGGCACCGCTGCTGGCCCCCTGAACAAGGCCCTTAATTTCTCTGCTGTGTAAAGTGAGATTAAATGTAAGTCACTCTGGATAATGCAGTACATGTAATATAATCTAAATTTTCTCTAAAATGGTTTGATGCTTTAAATACACATCATATTGGATCTGTACAACATAACTACCCAAACAGTGAAAGTATTGCCACAGATAAATATTACCAGTCTAGGTTTCAATTGGAGCATTATTCCAGGTCTGACATAGCACAGCGTTTCAAAACTCCCTAAATGATACTCTGAAAGCTGTAGAGAACATTCCTAATTTACTTTTCCTCTGATACTATTATAAATAGCTTTTTCAGAATAAAACGTCTGCAGCCTGACACCTGACCTAATATCTGAGCAGCAAAACGGATATCAGCTGTAATCCTTCAAGGTCAGTTAGGCCCTCAGGAGATCTCTTTCTGTCTCTCTCTCTCCTACTCCACAAAAACACACACACACACACACACACACATAAAAGACACAAACAAGCTATTGCTTTCTTCTCCTCTGCTCCACTTCTTTTTCCAGTTAATCATACTTTTTCAGTGCAATGTATGTCAAAACAGATGCAACAAAGGCAGCACTGGATTTCCTGAAACGTAATGCCATGATGTAAACAATTTCACAAAATCAATAACAAAGGCAATGAGCAAAAAAAAAAAAAACATGCCATTGTGCTTCTGAGAATAATATTTCACCATAAATATCAAACAAAGGTGATGACCTAGATCGTTTTCTACACAATAAACTGGGGGGAAAAACTGAGTTTTAGGTTTGTTTGTTAATTCACTGGCTGGGAGTCTGAACACGTCTGAAGATAAATGAAGGTAAAGAAAGCAAATTGAATTGAAAAACAGAATAGTTTATGTGCAGTTCCTTTTTTTTTTGGAATTGTATTCTGATTGTTCAATACACAGAAGAACTCCAGTGTTTCATTTAAATAGCTATAACAATGGATTTGTACAGCTGCTCTGAATAAACGTGACAGTAATCAAAACTCCTTCAGCTACACAAAGTCAGAGTTAAAAAAACTCCTAGAGTCATTAATTAATTGCTCTTTTGTGTCCAACAGGATGTGGTTCTACACAGCTTTTTGGAATATTTACGGTAATTTTACAGCTTGGTCCTGATCAACTCTGCCATCTACTAGTCATGTGATCATGTTGTTAGGATGCTGATTGTTGGTAATCATGTAAAGTTTATCAGGTAAACCACACCATAAAGCACCATTTTATAGTAGTACTGTTGCTGACTGTAGCCTGGCTGCTGCCGATGCTTGTCAGCTCCTCTCTACTGCATCTATAGAAAAGAAGTGTACACACACACACACACACACACACACACACAAACATTACTGTTGTTTTATGAGAAAAAAGATGATGAATATTATTATTATTATTATTGTTGTTATTATTGATACTAATATTAACAATAATACAACAATTCAAACTACAACTGCTGTTACTATTCGCACTACTACTAATATAATACACTAGGTTATGTATTTCCTCGCCACAGTTGCCTCAGTTGCCCCAGGCTTTCTCACTGGGGATAAATACAAACCCATTTAAATTTAAATCTAATATTAATCATGAACTTTTGTGTAATATTAATCTTTGTATAATAAACCTTTTGTACTATATTATTTACGCTCTGTAAAGCTGCTTTGAGACACTGCCATGTTAAAAGCGCTATACAAATCAAACTGAATTGAATTGACCTATACTGAAATAGAATACAGAATTTTGTGGACACCTGACCTTCACATGCGTATATACTTCTTTCCAATGTCGCATTCCAGATTTTGTTCTCTCTCTGGTGTTATAATTAGCTCCACTCTTCGGGGAAGGCTTTCCACTCGTTTTTGAAGCACAGCTGAGGGGGTTTGTGTTTGTTCATAATAATAATAATAATAATAATAATAATAATAATAATAATAATAATAAGATGATGATGATGATGATAAATAAATTATGATGATGTGGCTTGATGGTTTATTGATTAGCACCGGGGTTGAGGGTTTGATTCCTGCCACCACCCTATGTGTATGGAGTTGGTGCTCCAGGGGGTTCCTTCCTGAGTCCAAAGACATGTTTTGTGGCAATGATTGGCAAATTGTCCAAGGTTTGTGAAAGGGTGTGTCAGTGGGTCAACCCATCGGGTCAACCCATCCAGTGTGTCCACCTCCTTCTGCGTCTAGGCCACTGAAATAAGCTCCATGTTCCATGTTGTATGATAAGTGTGTATACACCCTGTGTATGATAAGTGGTACAGAAATAGATGGATATATGGGTGTTATCATGATATAAGTTATTATTATAACTATTTCACTAACCACTAATCTCCACTAGGCTATAGGATTCTTTTTTTTAAACTTGCTTGCTATCAAACCTCAGAAAAAGTGTATGTGTTTATTTTCGGCCATGACTCAGTAGGCCGTTAAAATAAATTAATAATCCTCAGGCTGTTTAATCTGCTCGGTGGAGGAGGTGGAGGAGGAGAAGGAAAAGGAGGAGAAGCCGGAAGTGATGCGCGAGTAGATCCGTGAAGACGCAGCGCACCTTTCGGCATCGGAGCAGAAAAGCGTCGCTCACTTAACCGGGAGGAAAGAAAAGGACAGGACAGACTGGACCTGCTCCAAACTGAAGTGAGTACGCGGGAATACATGAAGACATGTCACCTATGAACTGGGGTGCGTGTGTGTGTGTGTGCGCGCGCGCGCGCGAGTGTGTGTGTGTGTTTACTGCAAATCACTGCGGCGGTTCGGAGGCGTCTTCCGCACGAGCGACGCGTTTCGTTTCTCTGTATTCAGTATCTTTATGGTTGTCATCATTAATAAGGCTATTTCGGGTCGTCGTGCTCGGACTGAGGTATCTTATGCAAAAATCCGGCGACAGCGTTTAGCGCGAGAGACTGGGTGCGTGCGTGCGTGTGTGCCGACATGCGCGCGCTACACTGGCTGATTCATGTAGCCTAGAACGAACGTTCTCATGCACTTCCATTATGCGATATGAGCCAGATTAATCCTATTAATCCTTTTTTCCCCATTAAATGCATATAGTGCAATTCTTTATCACACACCGACTGTAATGACATTTGGATTTTTTAACACAGCTGCACTCTCAGAAAAAAAAATCTACTGAACTACAATTTTCCTTTTTGCTGGTGTGGTACACTCAAGAATACATCCTCTGTATCTTTAACTTAGAAGGGTTGAATTTAAAGCTTTATACTAAAAAACTATGGTCAAGCTATTTTAAAGGTACCCTACATTAACAAAGGATGTACTTCTGTGTACCACATGTAGTCTTCATCACATAAATCTTTAAAGAAGACATTCAAGAATCTACATTTTTATATTTTTTTGCATACTGTACCTTTAAAAAGGTACACACTTAGACTATAAATAGTTTTATAGTAAAGCTTTTAAAGATACACGACATGCCCCTTATGGGAAAAATATACCAGACCCTAGTAACAAGGAAAGGTTTATTTTATTGTCATCATATTTCATAAATGTGATTAATGCCCTTCATCAAATTCTTTATGTCTCTTTCTTTTCTGTGGATGAATTGAACTAATGTTCTTCTTATTCTGTTTGTCAGTTTTGAGTTCAAAATGATAAAACTGTATGATAGACAATAAACTCTGTTATTCTTTCCTGCCAAAGATACTCACTGAAACGAAATATACCTTTAAAACTTCCTAGGTTTCTCCTCAAATGACCCTTTAAAGGCTCTGTGTATATCAGTTAACTTAAATGGGATACAATACGTGTGTGTTAGTGTGAGTTTGAATTCCAGCTCCACCAAGCTACCACTTCTGGGCCCCTGAGCAAGGCCCTCAACTCTCAATTGCTCAGTAGTATAAAATGAGATCAAACATAAGTCGCTATGGATAAGGGCGTCTAAATGTTTACAGCCTGTATCAGTCATTTAAATACTCCACCTTCACTACATCGTCAATAAACAGACCTAAAGGCATCGTCAGTGTCATGTTAGCAGTGTTCATGTGCGCCGACGTGTTTACATGAAAACACTAATGGTAACTTTTCTAAGTGGCATTTTATTATTTTTATTACTACACTGGATGGTGATACTAGAGATATCAGTGTGTTTAAATGGGAAGTTCATTCCTCCAAAATGTTGTAAATGTTGCAAACAAACAAAAAAGAAAAACTATTTACTCCTAAGTGCTCGCTGGAATAAAAATCATTTCAGAGATGCTACAAATGTAGGGATTCATTTAGCTCAGAGTGTCTGTGTATAAATTGTATTGTGCTTCTATTCAACACTTTATAGACTTTATAAAATAAATAAATGATCCGTATCAGTATACGCTACATTTTCAGCTGCCACTTGTGTTGTTAGCTCTGTATAAGATAAGAATTATCAGATATTACGACCAGCTTGTTCTATAAATATCTTTCTT
Organism: Bagroides melapterus; assembly: GCA_028566695.1. Lineage (NCBI taxonomy): Eukaryota > Metazoa > Chordata > Actinopteri > Siluriformes > Bagridae > Bagroides > Bagroides melapterus. The sequence continues at coordinate 10,795,851 of JAOTRN010000026.1, read as the reverse complement.
CCTTTGCTTGATCATATATAAGTCCTTACATAATAATTTATTCTATATTACAGCGTTATGTTATTATCACTGATACCTATTTAGTTGGCTTGGCTTTCAGACAGCGAGGAGGGACGAGGCTCGGCTCCAAACACCACCTTCTTTGCTGTTCCTCCGGATAAACCTGTCCTAGATACACAGCTTTTACTTAGTTACAGCCAAGACTCAAACATTGTCTTACTCATCTCAGAACATTTTGTTCTTTCAAAGGAATCTTTCAAAAAAAAAAACTTTTATTGATATGTTGGTCTATTTTCACCTCGGTCTGTAGTCTGGCCAGCAACAAAAGGGCAAGACACTCCTTCGCTGTACGCTCTGCTCCAATAGATAAGTGTTTGTTCCTAACTAGCTGATCCGAAACTCTTTGTATATCTGCTTTGTTTCAAATGTTTGTTCCCTCCGTTATTACTACGACGGATTTCTCAGAGTATGTACAGATTAATATGAACGTTGCTGGAAAATAAATAAGAACAGACTCTCTCTCTCTCTCTCTCATGTTCTTTTTGGTTTTAGGAGCTAATATCAAAATGTTTTACCTTTAAAATGTGTTTACACTTTAAACTGCTTCCTTCTCACATAACAATACAGCACCAACCGACAAATTAGCACTGGAATCGCTTAGCACATCACAAATATTATGATATAAACATATTTTATGTGTTTCAGGGTGGAGTTTTCTTTATCGTACGTGACATTGGAAATGACTTGCGCCTTTTTTGACTTCTACATTTTTGTACATTTTAAATATCAGCTCTTTAACTTCCTTCCTTCTTTGACATACTTCACCCTCTCTGTATTCGGTTGTGTTTATTGGGTTCCTCTTTTGCAGCAGAAGTACATTTTTTCGTTCCTTATGTCCATGTTTGCCTAATGTCCTTTCTGTACTGATCATCATCATTGAGCAAACAGCATTTTTCTGGTGTTCACTTTCTTTCTAAGAATCTCCTCGTGTTTTAAAGAAAAGGTGGCAAAACAGCCATATGCTGGTCATGAGGGAAGTCTGGGCTGAATAGTGTGCAGGCCACAGATATTTGTTTCTGCCACAACACCACCTGATTTCAGCATTCAGCTCGTTAGATAAGAAGAAAATCTGGAGCTGTAGCCAGATGGAAAGAAGAAGCCCGAAGTCTTTAATGTCGTCATTAAATCCCTGTTTAAGCCTTTTAAAATCCCAGAAATCCACAGGTCTGGACTTCCTCGCACTCGCAAATACACACGTCTGATATTCATTTCATTCTATTTACTGAATAACACGCTTTAAGACAGCTGGGACATATGAATAACAAATTGAGACAGACTATAAAATCTATTGTGTCAAATAAAAGAATATCCTTTTTTTTTAAGAGTCAAATAGTTTACATCATATACGTACTATTTCTGCATTAATAAAGGCTCGGGTGTTTGTGTTATTTATTTATTTATTTATCTATTTGTTTGTTTATCATGTTAATATTCTTTCATGTTACTAAGTCCTACCTGTCTGTGTCTGTCAGTGAGTCAAATTTAGTGACTCAATCATTTTTTTTGAGCATTTTCAGCACAGTATTGATCTCAGAGTGCGGTACAGAGATACACGATGAAGATCTGAGCTGATGACGATGCACCATGAGACCTGGATGGCTGAATTTCTTTCTTTTTAAGTGTTGTCACAGGAAGAATTGACGAACTGCTTTGTGCAAATTGTGTTCTAGCATCATGTCTATATCTGTTTAATGTCAGTCGATGACATGTTTTTCTGTCAGGGCCAATATTAGTTTAATGGCAATATTCAATCCAAGCAAAGGTTCTTAAGCACTTTTCAATATCTCATCCATATCTATCAAACCTACATCACTATTTGCTCCTATTCACAAACAGCTTCTTTTCACAAATGTTCACAAAGGTTCACAAAAGTCATAGACTGTACGGCCGGTAGAGATGATGATCTTGATTGCGTTGATGGTGGGATTAGCATGAAGCTAATCCCACCAGGGTTCGTCTGAGGAGGATAAACTAACGAACTAAAGCACTGCTGCATCACTCCGTTCAGTTAGAGGGTTTAATCGCACTGGCATTAACATAATCAGGCAGTGAAAATGAAATGGCAATGTCAATGAAAGAAAGCAAAAATGCTGAATATTAGAATTTCATTACAAAATAAATCATTGGAGGAAAGGGATGAGTCAATGGTGCAAGTAATTCAGACTGGTTTGTTTCTCTTTCTTTCAAATCTGTGTATTTTCCTTGTATTAATCTTCTATTTGTCTGCTGTTCAGACCTCATTCGATTGTTTTTTTGTGTCCTTCAGGAAAATGGAGGACATCACTCCATTATTTCTCATCCTGAGGGACTGAACTCCAGCAGCAGCAGCATGTCCGACGTCTCAGACTCCTCCATCCAGACAGCAGAGGCCACGGTTTATTGCAAACTGTGCTTGAGTGACTGTCCTGCGTCAGAAACGAGCACGCTGCGTTCCTGTGACTGCGTGTTCTGTACCCTGGTGAGTACAGGATGTCTTAGATGTCCTCAGATTCACCTATGGGAGAGATTATTTGGACCGAATGCTAGTGATGTGAGTCAGTCCTTCACATCGTTACGCAAAGAACCTGAACATATTCGAGCTTATAATATAACAAGATTATAATGCACGATTTTAACAACTTGACTCACTATTACAAGGCTGAAATACAATTAAAGCATAATTCCTAAAAAAAAATCACTACTGCAGGAAGCTGGTCACTTACAACATACAAACCTGGAGCTCCTTATTAAACAATCAGGTTCAAATTCTCATCTCTGATTGGTCAGAAGGTGTTGGTGCATCATTCGCTCCGGAAATCGTTCTGGCTCCAAGACAAATCGTTGATCTAGTGAAGTTTTCCGATACTTAGCGTTAACGGAAGGAGTCTCCAGCGTTAGCACTTTGTTTACAGTCAAGGTACAGACAGGTAAAGCCGTTACTTTGAATATTCTGACACAAGGCAGTTTTCAGAGTGGAAGGATTTGTGTTTCACAGATTTTACGTTTGTGTGTTGTGTTTCGCAAACGTTTACATCTATGGCACTCTGCGGCGACGTACAAAAGAGCTTTAAAGTCTCTATCAATGAATACACTAACACTGGTTCACAAGGTTACAGACTTCGAACACCATCAACCAAAATCTCTCTTCAGGGTTTTTCTTTTTCCCAGATATACACATATAACCAACAGGAAAACAAGCGCTAGGTTAAGTGTTTTCCTATAAAAGCCCATTCCAACTGTTTTATTCTGTATCTCATACAGTCGAGAGAAAAAAAACACACTTTCCTGTAACATTATACAATATAAGCAAATATCATTGCTAAATACAGACATTCAGTTAAAAACCTCATGAGCTAAGTGGAAAAAAACACAACAGGGATATTCATGCACCAGAGTCACACTGAAGCTCACAGTCAGTTCAGTTCATCAGTACTACAGTCCATTAGGTTTAATTATCATAATGGAAGCAAAAAATTTTGTCGTCCGAATTAAAATATGATTAGTCCTGCAAGCCCTGTGGTAGGTCATTTTCACTCTATTAGCAGAACATTTCATCTCGTCTTCTGATCTAAGCTGAATCTCATCAGACCGTCAGAGTTTCCCAGACTGTGGGTCGTGACCCCATGTGGACTCACGTGAAATACAAATGGGGTCGAACTCGTCGCAGATGTTACTTTATTCGTTTATTTCACAAATTCATACCACAAATGTCTTTCTAAATATGATATTTCTTTATATTT
>JAOTRN010000026.1:10600600-10613813 GCA_028566695.1 Bagroides melapterus | reverse complement strand
AGGAAAGTTTAGAAGTGGGAAAGTAGAGATGCTCTCAAATAACCCAAACACACACACACACACACACACACACACACGATGGGTCTGTGGTAATGTGGTAAATTGCGCTGATCTGTTAGTTCCTCTATAGCTCTCGGTTGCTTAATTCCACTCGATTACAAACTATAGTAGAACATTATTTAAATGTACATTATTTCCTGCTCAGTGTCACCTAAATGAGGATGAGGTTCATTTCTGAGTCTGGTTCCTCTCTACGTTTCTTCCTCATATCATCTCAGGGAGTTTTTCCTCTTCACCTTCACCTCCGGCTTGCTCATTAGGGAAACGTGTTTAAAATAACATTTTTATTCTGTTTCTGGACTTCTGTAAAGCAGCTTTGAGACAATGAGAATTGTTAAAAGTGCTAGACAAATAAATTGAATTAAAGTGAATATATATAAAGATATATAAACTCACACACACACACACACACAGGGGTGAAACACACTCGCTCGGTGTGTGAGCGGATGTGTGTGGTGCTCTGTACTGTCAGGACGGCTCGGCGTCACTCGGCAGACTTTCGATTGTCTTTGTAATTGACCGGTGGCACGGTCGAGGACTGCTGTCACTTGTTCGTTATCACTTGTTCCTCGGGAGCCGAGTCGCGCCGATCGCACACACGGCGCTGCTTCATTACCATCATAAAGCTCTGTCTCAACAGCATCATGACACCCACAACCTTTATTTGCACATGCTAAAACAAAGAGTGGGACAAAGAGGAAAGACAATTACCTGTGTTTTTATTTGCCAGATAATATATGCGCTACTTACAGCTGTCTGAATATTCATTTTTTTTTTTTTTTTTTTTTTAAAGAGCCCAGACCTTGAGGTGACATGAAGGATATTTCTGCGCTCCACAAACTCAGACTTTACCTTTTGAAGAAATGTAAATCAGAGTATAGTTAAATTTCTGTCTTTTTTTTTTTTTTTTTTTTTTTTTATAGATGGTTACTGGACTAAGAAACAAAGTGGCATCAGTCAGTGACACGCCGCTGCCTGGCTCAGCTAAGCTGCTTTACACTGACACTCTTCGCAGAATCCACTTCCTCTGAGAAAGCTACCTCACACATGGGCTGGGATGAAGGTGGAGGGTGGGCTTTGGACACACACACACACACACACACACACACACACACACCTCTGGCTGATGGCTGGATGTGTCGACTTCATCAGGGGTGAAATGATGCCCCACACACCTCATTAAAGAGCCTTTGACGTACTCTGCCTTTAATGCTGCTGTAGTCGGCTCTAAATCACTCTAAATGTCAAGCCAGGGCTCGGCCCTTCATACTGGTGGCTTAGTGAAGCACAAAACCGTAACGTCTCGGGTCTCCATGCAGATTCAAAACTAATTCATGCGGATTCCAAAAATGAAATTTCTGAAACTCATATTGGTTCTGTAAAAAACGTTTCAATTCGATTCGTTTACTCTCCTGACGTGTTGGAACGTTCCGACGATTTGACAGAGAAGCTTTTCACGAGGTAGGTCTCCCTGCTGATCGAACAGGAAAACCACCTGAATATAAAAGTTCTGACGTGTTGTAACCTACCACTTGTTTTAAAGAACAGAATTTTAAACCAGGTCCCTCACAAATAAATAAATAAATAAAAAATACCTTCGAATTACTCGAGTAGTCTCAGGAATTTGAAAGAAAACCTCTAGAAGGAAAAGTCTTTAAAGTCGCAGGCATTTTCTAAACAGATTTATATATATATATCTTAAAAAATATATATAAAATATATATTTATAATAAATACTTCAATGAATCAAATCCTGTGTAATGATTTAATGACGTTTAATACCTTTTAAAACAAAATGGCTCCCATTTTTTAGATAGATAGATAGATAGAGAGAGAGAGAGAGAGAGAGAGAGAGAGAGAATCCCTCACTGTTATAGTATTATGTCTTAGGATATAAAATCAATTTAAACTGCCGTTGCCCCAGGAATAAACCTTAACATTGAGAATTTACATAATCTATTAACCATTAGATCATTAGATACTAATGGGAAAACTGTAAATGGAAACCATTAAGCCATTTACCATTAGGATGTTTTTTTTCTTTCTTTCTTTTTTTATTCTTCAGCATGTACTTGTTGAAGTTTTGGTTTAAAAGCAGGGATGTCGTTGGATGTTTATGAGAAGACCAGAGATCAGAATTCATTCGTGTTCCTTCCCTCATCTCAGGACAGATCAGCGGGGACTCGTTCTACTACTCAACAACTAGAAACTAGAGAGCGAACTTCTGTCTAGGAAAAAGACAGAAACCTGTTCTTCACTCTAACTGGGTTTTCCTCTCGGTCCTGATGAGAAGCGACATCCCTCGCTCGTCCGCCCCAGAGAGGGAGCGAGCGTGAGCGTGAGTTAGAGAGACTGCGGCTGTTTATTAATAATGAATTTGGAGTTTTGCGTGGAGGAATGTTATCGCCTGGCACACAATCCGAGCCAACAGTTTGCCCTGATGGGCTAGCTGGGTTCCTCATTAGTCCAACATATTTAATCCATAAGTTTCTTATCAAATGTCACACCTGCATCTCCAAATGGCATTTCCACATTCAGTGGCATGTGTTTGGGAGATGACGCTCCAAGGTGCTCGGGCGAGATTAAGCGCCCGGCAGAGAGAGCGAGCTTACTTTATCATTTTGCGCGTCTGGAAGGAATCCAAGCAGTTTTTGTCTTGCTGTTGTAATTAGAAAGCCTTTTAAGTGATAACGCCTGCATCGGAATATGAATATGGAGCGATCAGCCTTGCTCTTTTTTTTTCCCCCCTTCTTCTTCTTTCCTCTTTTTAATTGTTGAATCCAATTTTTTGTTGCATGGTGAAGCAAGGATTAACTCTGGCTTCAGAAGTTTAATGAAAGACTTAAAAGTAGGCAAACACTCCGCTGGGGAAGAGGAGCGTTTTTCACCCATTTTAACTCCCAACCTTTATTTATTTCTTTTTTTTCCTTCACCTTAAGTAAAAATCAAACGGCAGCCATGACCAGAACTCTCTGTGGCTAGTTTGTAAATACAATAGGCGTCTGTCATTTGTAGCTACAACACGCAGCAGTGTTTCTAAAGTGTCTGAGTTATCCCCTAACACTACAAATCCTTACCTTTTCACCGTCTGAGCGTGAACTCCCCTTTATCTGTATTAAAGCGATCCTTTTAGAGCTTTTAGAGAATATTTTCTGACGGGCAAGTGACAGAAATGTATAATTTCGTTTTTCCAGTGCAACTTTAAGGTGTCTCGTAGACAGAAAGAAAGTAAGACAGCATGAAAAAAAGACAGAAGCAAGACAGAGAGACATAACGAGTGAAGCAGAAGGCGAATTCTTCTCCGAGTCCCTGGTGTGTGTCCAGAAAAGCTGCTAAGCATCGGGCCAGAGATAAGTACAAAACTGAGAAGTATTGATCCAGTAATAGTGGTGTGCGACACCTTAACCTTACAGCATGAATGTCATAGCCTCTTATCCCCTGCCTCTTAACATGGACCTCCTATCACACCGAGTCCATCAGAGGCCTGTATTACATCCCTCTCACACTCTCTAAATCTCACAAATCACCGCTCTGAGGCATCGGCTAGCTGAGCTACACTCCGTGCAATACCGGGGCAAATGGGACTTCCTCCTGATGTGGAAAGGATATTTCAGACTGTAAATCTGAGTGGACTCGACACACTGCGTTCTCACCAGTTTCCATCTGGAGAAGTAGTACCTCAATATCTCATCTCACCTCATCTCATCTCATTTGGAATTTTTGGGTTGCCCATGTTCACCATCGAAGTTCTTTAAAATGTCAAACTCCACAATGGTGGTACACACCTCAAACAACAGTAGATACTGTGGTAGGGCTTTAAGATCGTATAGTTTTTTCCTGAAAAACTCCAGAGAAACGCCTCCTGATTCAAGATTTCAGCCACGCTATGTAAACATAAGCATGCCATGATGTCTTAATGCCGCGTAGTCATACGATCCTTTTGATTACAGATTCTAGGTAATCAAATTGGACCGTTTGATGAGCCAAGACTATATAATGCTACCTAATTATTTCTATGCTACTACAATGGCCTGCTTTATTAGATCTGGGGATCTAATGTGGGTCTGATTCCCGGAGACTGGCATCAGAAGGCAATGGTTAAAAAAAAACATTTGCATGATGTATAGTCAAATTTGACTTTGTCTTTACTTCCATGTATATGTGGTTTTTTTTTTAAACAGCCATCATAAGTGATAATGAAAAGTTTTGAATAAACGGTTCCTGCCTCAGATCTGGCCAATTAGGTGATGGCGACTTCCCCTAGCTCCTAAAGGGATATTAGTCCTAGGGAGCATATGTTTCTTAGAAGGCTAGAATTATAATATAGATGTTCGGCAACAGAGACATGTACACACACATGTAGTACACATACGTAGGTAAAGAGTAGAGCAGTGCAAATGAGGTCCTGCTTGATTTCAGACCTACAGACAAGACTGTACAACTCACAGAGTGGACTAGATCATCACACACCGGGTACTGCCCCACTCACCCCCTCATTCTGTTGCTTTTTCCTAGCCTTGAAAATCAAATGCTAAAATGTACCTTCGACTAAACAAAGGGGCTCATCAGTGATAACCTGCACAATCAGCCTTCTCATCAGCGTCGACTCTAACTTTCAGCGCTGAGCGTCCAAGCTTTGCTCGCTTTCTCTCATAAAAAGTCACATCCTCTTGCTTTCAAAGCTCTGTGATTCTCTCATTGTGAGTCTTAAACAGGAAAAAAAAAAGGTATGTGCACGGCTCATTAGCCGAGGTTATTGTGTATTGTCTCGTCTGCTGAGATTGTTGCGTCGAGGAAAGAATAGGTTGGAGATTAGGATCGTGCATACGCCGCTGGTCTGAAATGAAGAGGTTAACACTGAGGAAGATAAGAGGCAGATGTGGAGAGATAACGGTGACTGTGCTCGAGAGAGAAAAAAAAGAAGTGAAGCGAGTGTGTAGATTGAGGTTTAGACACTGTAAAGCTCTGTTATTATCAATTAAGCATAGGTTGTATCTACTGTCTTGAAGGAAAAACTCCTATTGGGGTTGGAAAAAAATGGAAGAGGCAACTGAGGTAGGTTTCAAGCCAAAGAAGACATGCTCAGTGTGACGTTCTGGGGGCTGGACACCATAAAACAATTTAACTTCAGCTCAGGAATGCCTTAAGAAGGCAACTATTTCAGGCTCCAAAGATCTAAAAGTGAATCCTTAGGTTTTAACATACCTGGGGAACTCACCTGGTGTACCCAAGGGCACTAACAATTAGAATGCAAAGAAGTGGATGCTAAGATCGAATCACAGTGACACTATACACTTCCCCAACAGCCTGGACGAACAGGCGAACAGGTACCCTTGCCCCCAACATAGCACCTTAGATCCCCGGAGCCAATAATGCGAAAACATCAACTCAAGACTGGATGTGGATTGAAGATGCCAAACAGTACAAATTGAGAGTTAAAAAAACCCCACAAAAAACACAAACAGAGCAGACTTCCCTGCTACTGATGAAAGCAGTGGACATGCCAAAAGTGATCAGGTGCTGCACCCAATCAGTAGGCGGTAGACACGCGTCATGAATCAAGGTCAGAGAAAGTCTGCTGTTCAAACTCAGGGCCATTGGAGCTCCGCTGCTACAAACTGGCAGGCAGCAAACTGCACCAATTACCAAGGACTCTGGCAAAACAAGCTAGTGAACTCAATCAGAATCAGAAACATGGTACTCTGAATAGAGTGAATTTAGTAGTGCTGCTCTAAGGGTACCGTGGTCCTCAGGTATCCTACATTTCTTTTCTCACATAAAAGATACCTAGTAAAGGTTCAACGTTTCCCATACCATTCCTAAGCAACTTTTCATATTTTCTGAGTGTTGCCTCAAAGCCACAATTGCCTTCGTCTCCATATTTAAGAGATGATAAGGATCTGATGCATCACGGAACTAGATTTCTAAGAGGACTGTGTACCAGAATGTTCCGGTGAAGTCAAACCTCAAACGTCAAGGTAAACATATGGCATTCCTTTTTCCTGAGAAAATTCAAGGACTCCTGTTGTGATTAGACTAGCTTAGCTCTTGTATATTCTCAATCACAAGGGAACAAGTATGGCATGGCAGAAGAAGGGGGGTGAGAGGAGGAGGAAGACGGGTGGGGGGAGTACGAGAAAAGAAGAAGAAGAGGAAGAAGAAGAAAAAAAGCTGGCAGGCAGGTTGAGGCCATGCCAGTTCTGCCTGCGCCATGCGGAGAGGCAGGGGTGGAAGGTGCCAGCGTGTGCTGGGAGAGGAGGAAAGATCAAACAACAAGGGCTGCAGATCTGCACCAATCTGCTCTGTATTAGCATCCCAGCCAAGGAGCAGCTGAACCAGCCGCCGGCCTACATGGGACGAGGACATTGCTAAAACACACACACACACACACACACACATATACAATCCAACTGCATTTGTACAGTTTCCTACTGAAAATCATGAAAAATATACTGAGAGACCCTTCAATCAGGACAACCTTAGTGTACATACTTAAGAACAGAACAATGTGGTCGAGACCTGTATTCAGGCAGCCTGCAACTCAAGGGGAAAGAAAAATCCAATACCATCCAACATCTTGCCATATAATGTTTCTGAAAGGATAGTAAAAAATCTGAACATAAGGCGATGCCTCAGAGAATCCTCTCATTTCCAGCAGAGACAGCACCAGCCTGCTTTTTTTGCGAAGAGCCCAAATGGCTACATTCTGGTACGGTGATGGTAGAGTTTGGCGGACGTGTGAATCGATGGTGCTAAACTCTCGTGGGCAGCCTAGTCTCAGGTTCACTTCACGGTGCCTCGGTCCAGATCCGCAGACGGAGAACGGGCGCCTCTCCCACCATCTTCTCCTCGTGCACAGATGGTGGAACGAGACAATATGCTTTCCAAAAAAATCTCCGCTGCTTTTGGTCCGCCCCAAAGACATCAGATCTGATGGAGCGCCGCTACGGCACGGAGAGCGGAGCGAGAGCCGAGTTGTGGGCCAAGCACGTCACTGGAGACCGGTGGCAGGATGCGGCTGTGCGACTGCGCGTGGTATGTGGGCAGTGTTGAAGAGCTTGTCAGAAGGATGGAGAGGAATTATATCTACATAATAGATGGTGACATGTGGTTATTTTATGTTGTAGGGTTCACTAACAACCCCATAACAAACAGATACGAGGTTTCACGTAGGCCCTTTATAGAAAGCTAAGATCATGAACATGGCTTTTTTTGGACACTTTTCTCGAGGTGTCTGACATCTCTGACATTGTTTGCTTTATTTGTGTTCAATACAGAAGATGAGAAAATGAGTTTCTTCTCCTCACTTAACACTGAAAGCAAAAGCTGTCAGAACTCTGGAAAAGGAAAAAAAATATCTTAGATATGTTGTGTACAATCGTTTAAAAAAAGTAAAAAAATGGACCATTCCAGGCATATTTGAAAGGGTTAATGATGAAGCTGTATGCCGTAAAATAAAATCTCAGAAGGATCCAGTGAGAAAGCAGGGGAATGGAGCAGACTCGGCCTCAGGGGGTACCACGGAAAAGGTTCACCGTCTCCATCTTTTTTGCCCCAGCTCAGGCAATTAGACCCAGCTTGGTGTTTTCTAAGCGGAGCGAGGAACAAGGTAGGTGTGTGTGTGTGTGTGTGTGTGTGTATGTGTGTGTGTGTGTGTGTGTAGGTATGTGTGTGTGTCAAGTGAGGAAAAGTCATTTTGTGGCAGCGTGCTCTTCAGTTCCGGTCACGCTCCGTACCAGTGCAAATTAAAACCTCCTGCTAGCCCATATGTAAATACGCCCATCGCCCAGGCTGCGCTTTAATGAGCCATGATATGAAAGACCAGCGTAAGACCCATGGAGAAATCCCCGGCCACTTGACAGCTGACAGGTGCTGCAAACTTTTAAGACAGGTGAGTCTGGAAAATTCCAGCAAAGTTCAGGCCATTTAGGAACAGCCAGAGAAAGCTCCAGGCACTTTTCCAGGAGGATTGTGGGTAGAAGTGCTGCTGAACAGAAGGTTGCTCCTTCTTCATNNNNATATAATTTATTTATTTGTAAGCTCATATATATGTAGCTCATACCTCAATCCTTTAATAACCTGGATGCTAAAAATCGGCTAAAATACTCGGATTAGCCATCGCTAAATCTGCCTTATAAATGTAGTAGAGGAATGTGTATACAGAGCGAAGGAAGAAAACCACATCTGCAGCGATTAATCCTCGCCATGTACCTCGGAAATCCTGGCATCTTTTATACAGTATCACAGAAATCATAATCAAGATTCAGCTGCAGAACGAACAGAGGTACAGAGTTCAACAAGGGGCGAGAAAACATGTAATTAAGCGACAGATGCGCTCGTTTGTGGGACCTTCAGGGTCACTGAAAACCCACAGAGATTCAGTTCAGTGTTGTGTGAGGAGTTTAATCTCGCTGCTAGCGATCAAGCAAAAGCAGTGAGTTTAAAAAAAAAAAAAAAAAAAAAAAAAACAGTCGTGTGTTATGTTACGTCCTGAGCTAATTGTGCTAATTATGATTTCTCTGTTTGTTGTTTAGATTATAGGCTCATTTATGAAAGCTTAATAGGCAAACAAGATTTATGACTGGCATTGCTACTGGAAAAAAAATCCAGTCAGACAGGAGAATGTGTATAAAAAAAAAAAAAAAAACGATCCTGTGCTTGCGTCAAAAATGGAAATGAGGTGAGGAGATAGGAAGATTTGGGGACTTTGTCGCCCGAACCAGGCGAAGCCATGTTAAATCCATTCTCTAAAGTATTGGAGGAACTACAAAGGTATTGCAGAGGAGCGGAATAGCTCTATTGTTGTCTCATCTGACAGCTTTACTGAGAGAGAGAGAGAGAGAGAGAGAGAGAGAGAGAGGAAAAAGAAAAACAGATTGATAGAGAGGAATGGTGGAAAGGCGTGCTGTTGATAGTCAAAATTCAAATGTTCGCTAAACTTTAGGGAAAGAAGAACAAAAAGTCAAAGGATGTAGATCTCCATACGACATAAACGCCTAAACAAAGTTAACACGTGTTAATATGTCTGATAAAGCTTTAATGAAAACAACCCTAATCGAATTATCTGTAAAATATTATTCAGGGCCAAGGTGCCCTTCACGCTTATCTCACCAAGCCACCAAAAATTACACACAAAAAAAAATCCTACAAGAGACACGTGGATAGCTAATATATCTCTTCATTTCTCACCCTAACACCACACGCTGAATGCTGATCACAGAAATATTGTTTTACAAGCCGCAGATCCGTCCCAACAACTTTGCCTGACCTTGCTCAGGGTCTGAATAAGACTGTAAAATTGATTCAGGTCCTGGCAATAAAAAGAGCACGAGCATTATCTGCATTCTAATTCTAATTAATTCCAACAGAGGTGGCCGTTATTTACGAGCCAGGGGGGGCCGGACCCTATTCAAACACTAGAATAATCTGAGGCCCATATTTTTATTGATGTTTTGATGAATGGCTTTATTTTCAACGAAAAAAAAAAAAAAAACAGTTCCGGAACGTCTCACACGACCAATCGGATGAGCGCTGATTACTCGGACAGAGGTATTCGTTCTGTACTCCTCCTCCTCCTCCCCCCTCCCCCTCCTCGTCAGCCTTGTTCGGTTCTCGTTTCTTCTTCCTTCGTCCCTGTGGCCTTTCATTAAGGCTTTATTTCAGGGTATCACCTAAAGTGTGACTGACTCAACACTTCATTAACGAGGCTGTGCTCAGGTGAGGGAGTTCTGCGGCCTGGCCAGAGGTGAACTGCCCTTGAAACACACACAATTCAGAAAGGAGTCGACTTCATCACTTACCTGAGTCTCTCAGTGAAACCTTTCAGTCCTTCGCTAACTGAACCACTGTGACATTTACAGCGAGGATAACAGTAAAGAGCGTCGTAAAAAAAAAAAAAAAGAAAAAAAAAAAAAAGACATTTTGGAAATGTCTAGAATATTGTTGAACGAAAAGATTTAGGGGATGTTTATCATATATGCTTAACACAAACATTAACACAATTCACGTCGTTTGTTTGCTAATTGAGAAAGTTAAATGAAAAAGAAAGCAATCCAAAGTCGAAGCAAGTTCCTTTTATTAATTATTTTGTATAGTATTTTATTTGCATCGAGTTTATTTTGTATAGTGTCTTATTTCGTACAGTTTAGTTTGTATATAGTTTTATTTGCATAGTTTATTTATATAGAGTTTATTTTGTATATAGTTTTATTTGTATAGAGTTTATTTTGGTATAGTTTTATTTGTATAGCATTTTATTTGCATAGAGTTTATTTTTATAGAATTTATTTTGTATAGAGTTTTATTTGTGTAGAGTTTATTTTGGTATAGTTTTATTTGTATAGTATTTTATTTGCATTGAGTTTATTTTGTATAGTGCTTTATTTTGTACAGTTTAGTTTGTATATAGTTTTATTTGCATAGTTTATTTATATAGAGTTTATTTTGTATATAGTTTATTTATATAGAGTTTATTTTGTATATAGTTTTATTTGTATAGGATTTTATTGCATAGAGTTTATTTTTTTATAGAATTTATTTTGTATAGAGTTTTATTTGTGTAGAACTTATTTTTGTATAGAGTTTTTGTATAGTATTTTATTAGCTTAGTTTTTGTATTGGCATAGTGTTTAATTTGTATAGAGTTTATTTTTCAATTGAATTCAGTTATATTTATGTCTCAAAGCAGCTTTACAAAAGAATATTTAATTAGATTTTTTTTTATAATTGTTTAAATTCATTTTTTGTTTTTGAGATCATGAACATTAACAACAAAAATGAGAAAAAAAAGACTAAAAAGTTTTGACACTAGACTCTTTTCATAAATTTTAAATAATTTAATAATTATAAATATCGATGATGACATGAATTAAATTATATGGTGCTTCCTTCTGAAATAGCTGTTAGTATATAAAAAAAAAAAAAAAAAAAATTAAAATACAGTAAAAAGAAAATCAAGCTGCTGTTACAGGAAATGAATCAACACCTTCTGGCCAATCAGATTTGAGAATTCAACAGCATAATGGTATAAAAGTATATAAAACACTGAATTTTAAAGGAGCTGATAAGTTCGTTTGATTGACAAGGCAAAGGACCAACCAGAAGCCTGAAACCCAGAACTTTGAATTCTATAAGCGTCTTCGATCCAGTGACTATACTGTACTTTATCAGTGTAGAAAGATTTGTGTACAATAATCTCTAACACTTCATAGGCAGAGCACAGATTAGAAACAGAACACGGTCCACGTGAAGCGACAAGCAAGTAACCAAACGTTATATTCACTGTGTAGAGAAACGGTTCGACCTCAGTGCCGGCTCTGCTCAGTAAGTGTGCAGGATGGAGTGTGGAGATGAAAGCGAGCTCCAAACCGAGGTTATCTCTCATAATTAGACGTGTGTGGAAGCTGACGCCGTTTCTTTCTGTAAGATAACTGTGGACCGCCGCTCCTAATTTTGTTACGGACATGAAAAAAACCTTCTTTGACCCTATCTTATTAATTCTCTTGATTATTTTGCAATCTTTCAGATGCTTCTCTCATTCTCTCCCTCCCTCTCTCTCTCGTCTCTCGTCCACCAGGCGGCCTGCTTGCCTTCTCCATCGCCTGTTTTGTTTCTCCCTTTAATGAACAGTCGGGTTCTTTTATTTCCCTACAAGTGCAGGATTTGCCTTATCAACTCCACTCCCTTTGAGGGTTGCCAATTGGTTTTATCCACGCATGTATCGCTGCTTCTTCTTCCTCTCCCTCTCTCTCTCTCTCTCTCTCTCTCTCTCTCTCTCCCTTTCTCACCCTTTCCCCCCTCCCCACACGCAAGAGAAAGAACCACTCCGTCAACAAGCCTCTCCGCGGCGCAGGAGAGATTAAAAACCTCGACATCACCTAGCTTCCAGCGCTACTCCCAACTGGTTCATGTAAAACTCAATTAAACGTGTCCCTGCTGAATTCCACATTACAGTGCATTAAACGGAAATTCTTCGAGCGTGGTGATGAAGCCGGAACTTCGCAGACACGACTCGCTTTGGACGTTCTGTGTGACAAAGTGTCTTTTTTGGAGAAAACATAAGTTTGAGAGAGAGAATCCTCGAGGCTCTTTGATTGCTGTGTGTAAACACGGGTCTGTACCTCATAGCTAATGCTGGCTAATTGGTGGAGAGCGGCCCCTTTGGCAATTAAAGGTAAATATAATCAAATGGTCTCCCGTGTGGGGGGATGTGGGCTTAAGCCTTAATCAGGTGAAACAGGACAATTCTAATATCTGTCTTATGGGAGTGATTATAGTTATGAGAGCAACGCTTCTCACATCTACAGGAAAGTTGCTCTTTAACAAAATTTTATAAAACAAAGTCTTAATCATAAAAAAAAACTACTGTGAGCCAAGCAGTAGGAACACTGAATAAATAAATTACAAATGGATTCACTCGCTCATTAAAAGTTGTTTTCCCAAATAAATGGAACAAAAAATGAAAAGATCATATAGAATACGAGTAGATTTAAAATTCTTAATTTGCGTAAAATTGCGTTTGCAAAACTATTTTTAACAACAAATTTTATTTTATTTATTTTTTTTAGTTCACTTGTCGATACGAATTTTCAGTCTGACTTTCAGGGAACGAACGTAACTTGGATGTATGCATGTGATCCCCAGACAGTGAGGAACTGTTTTTTTTTTTTTTCCCCTCAGCCAACGTTCTACCACGTTTACAACCATGAAATAATATCCAGCTCTTATTCGTTCATCCTGATTTAATGGATAAAATCCGCTTAAAGCGTCGCCCCCTTTGGTGCTGACGCAGCCGAAAAATGGAGATAAGATGAAAAAACGAGGCCAAACTGATGACACTGAGAAATAGCACAATTAATAGTATTATTATAATGTATAATGTGTTATATCTAATTCAAGTCTAACTGCCTTTCCAACCCGGAGAGATAAGTGTTTTAAACACACTCTTAATCTTTCAAATGAAGTCAGGCCTGTTATTTCTGGATTGAAAGAAGGAGTTGATCTTGCCGAACTCGGCATCGGGCTCCCCACTTCAGCTTGTCATTCTTATCGAGAGAGAGAGAGAGAGAGGGAGAGAGAGAGAGAGGGGGGGAGAGGGGGAGAGAGAGCGGGGGAGAGAGAGACAGAGAGAGAGAGGGAGACAGGGAGAGAGAGG
>JAOTRN010000026.1:10212217-10222787 GCA_028566695.1 Bagroides melapterus | reverse complement strand
TGGTAACTTCGTCACACTCGCTCCTTTCTATTTTCATGCAAAACCCAGGAACCTACATTATTGATTTTTTTTTCCCCCAGAATTTATATTTATTTTGTTTTGCTTTCGCACTTCTCATACCAGGGTTTACGATTAATCCTTGTAATTCCTAATCTGACGTTCCACATTGTACGTTTCCAATCCCGGTTTTAAACTCCTTATATGCATATTTGTGCTTTTAGAGTCCATAAACACAGCAAACATCCACATTAAATTTAAATAGTGACTTGTTTCACACGTTTGAATCAATGAGGAAAAAAAAAACTACACAGGTAGTGTCACCTTTCACAGAATTTTATGTTCAACAGACATTCACTGAAATCCAGTTCATGACCTTTTTTCAGTGTCACAAATCTCCTTATTTGCTACGTCCCGGTTTTCACACGACGTGAGGAAGTTCGATTTCTGACCGGGTTTCTGCTGCTATGCATCTATAGTTATAACATTCTAACACAGCGTCAGTGCACACTGTAAATATCTGGCATGTAAAAGTGTTGCTAAGCCTGCTACAGAACAGGGTTTCATAACCTCATGTAAAAAGTGATGCTAACACTGCTTCTAAATTATAACTGTGAAACGTTTCTCTGACCAGGGGAACGATCCAGAGCTCGGGTTCCTTTATATTCAGTGTTTCTTCAGGTTCTCCGGTTTCACTGTCTCTAGTTATGAATGTGTGTAGATTGACCAGTGTGATGAACTAGAATCCCAACCAGGGATATATTTACATTTACATTTACATCATTTGACAGACGCCCTTATCCAGATCCACGTACAAAAGTGCTTTTAAATCTGTCTTTGAATACATTCATTCAGGTTCAATAGATTACAAGTCTAAAGATACCAAGAGCCTAAAACACTGTTCAATTATTTTTTATTTATTTTTTTATTTTTTTGGGGACACATACAACCAGGTGTGAAAGTGCTGGATCAAGTGTTTTATGAAGAGGTGGGTCTTCAACTAACTTTGACTAGAGGAAGTTTATTCCACCACTTGGGTGCCAGAACAGAAAAGAGCCTTGTTGTAATGCCTACCTCTTACCCTGAGAGATGGTGGAACCAGTCGAGCGGTGCTGGTAGATCTGAGGGTGCGAGGTGCAGTGCGAGGAGTGATGAGACTATTATTTAACTATTATTAAACCTATAAATTATCTTATTCAATTGGCAGATCATTTTGTTTCATTCTATAAATGACCTAGCAAAGAATTACACAATAATAAAAAAAAAATTGCTTAAAAAGAGTCTAATATTGCTAGAAATCTTAAATTTGACTTAGATTTGAGATGTTTTAACATTTTTGCACACCATTCTCAAATCTAGCGTTCCTTGAATATAGGCTGAGAAAAACTTGGAGCTTACTGAAAAGAAATGAATGAACAAACGATTGAATTAACTAGAGAACAAATGAATAACTAGCAGTACTACATCAATGTTGAAGCAAATTCCTCGTAAGATCACCTTGTTGGCCGGCGCAGCTCATTCTAATTCATCTTTCCTTTCCTCTTCAGTTCACTTCTCTTCCTCCCTTCCGCTATTGCACAACTACCTCTTCCTGAGTTTGCACATTTCATAGTCAGTGAACCTGATTCCAAAAATAGACTGCTATAATGGAAAGCTAGACTCTCTCTCTCTCTCTCTCTCTCTCTCTCTTCAGGAACCTTTAGAAGAAAAAAAAAACCTTGTGCACTGCATCAATAGTTGATGCAGAAACGAGCTGCTTGACAGCTGTTGTTGACCACCACATTTCACACAACGCTGACTTCTGTGTACTGAAGGTCACAGAAATTATTTAACTGCTGGGGTTTAGTCACTTATTATAGCTGTCTTTGTTTTCAACCTGATTTTTGTGAATAAAAAAATTCCACATTAATCTGTATTTAATTAATCCCTTGTAATTATTCGTTTGGCTAAAATGTTGGCGAGCGTTTTTGTTTGTTTTTTTTCAAGACGCCACGTGCCATTTTGTTTTAACAGACCGACTTCCAGTTTGATCGTCAGTGTTTCTCGTTCATCTTCCGCCCTCTTGTGGACAAACGCCCACATTGCACGTGTGAACACATTCCAAAAAAAAAGTGAAACCACTCTATCGGGTTTCGGTCCAGTTTTACTAACGTGTAACCAGAATACACAAAACACTATTTACACGCTACGTCAACATCAATACAAACAATGCAAAACATAGCTAGTGGACTGTTCTCACCACACAGGATCTCTTTTTTTTTTCACAAATATATTAATTTGAGTCCAACAATATCATGGTGTTAGTGATATGATGAACGTCATCTCATATGTCTAGACAGTATGCAGCACAAAGCAGAAGAGCTAACCGCAAAGATGTAGTGAAATATTGATGTAGCGCTGAGTGAGATGTCATAGGTATCATGTGGCCCATGTCATAGGTATTCCTCGTGACCCAATCCAGACTCAGAGAGATAGAGAGAGGAAAGACCTCTCTGGAAGATTTCTTTCATGTTAGCTTTTTTCTACTTAATTAAACTCTCAAAAATGACAAGAGTTGAAAAATAATCAAAATCGCAAACATTTTGCAGGGAATCTGCGAGGTGCAGATCGAATCATTTGTTAAAGTTAGAGAGGGTTATAAGAATACACAAGAGCTCAATATAGTAAATGGAATAGAATATTCAAACTTTCAAAGCAGATATCTATCTATCTAGCTATACATTTTCTGTACCGCTTATATGCCAGTCAGGATACAGTCCATGTCTTTGGCCTCAAAAAAAAAAAAAAACTCCACATACACAGACAAGGAGGCAGGAATCAAACTCCTTGAGATGTGAGTCAACTTTATTTATTCGTAACTGTAATGCAGTCTTTTTTATACATTTATCTAATATTTCTATTCATAATAATGAAATTAATCTCATAAAATTTACATAATCTATTAAGAAATTATTTTTACTCATTAAAATATCTATATATTCTATATATTTACATAGGTATTAACTCTTTTGAAGAAACTGTGAGTTTATTTTGTTTTACAAGATCCACAAAAGAAAGCTAATTAATATTAATATTAATATTATTAATGTCAACAGAATAAACATTCATGTATTTATATAGGTGAAAAAGCTCTTGATATAAAGTCTGGTGTCTTTAGAAAACAATGTAATATCATTGAATGAGTTAAGGTCTGATGTTCATGTGTATTAAACGCTAATGTTGCGTCATCATCGGTTATTTGTTTACCGTTTGTGTTTATAAATGGAGCAAATTATTGGAGCAAATTATTCAAACAAACATTCAGAAGATACAACACAAATTAAAATGAAATGAACACTGAAATTCAGCATTACACTGTATTTGATTGAGAATGTAGACACGAATTCACCACTGCTAACGCCGCTGTGGATGCTAGCTTCTAGCTAGCAGCTAACATCCTCACACCTCAACGCTAATTCACACACTTAAGGGGTCTTAGATGACCATATAAGGCAAAGTGGTTAGTTTGAATATGAATATTTTGAAAAATTTGAAGAAATGTTTATTTTTTTTGTCTCAAAGGTGATCTTTGACCTGTACTTCTTACGTTGGCCAACGGAAACCACGTGGAAAAAGTAAGCGGCTAATTATTAACTAGCATTCCCACTCTCTGGAGGATTTTTTTTTTGCTTCTGCTTGGTGAACAACTTTTTATGTTAAAATTTCACATTGCTCTCTTCCTGTTACTATTTTCAAGCTAACAAAACATGCACTTTGATGTCCGCACCTGAGAATAGCCCATTAATCTGTGCTGTTTCACTTTGAAAGCTTGCATGTCAGTGAAAAGCAGTGTGTTGAAACCCATTCTTTTTTCCATCAGCATTTTCTGTCTTCCCTTACCCCCAGACGGCAACAAGCCGTGGTGAAAGAGATCGTGTTGTCCGAGACGGCATCAATATTTACAGGTGTCTAGTGCAGCAAGCTTAGCTGTCGAACATGGCGCACGGGGAGTCCGTTAACAAAGCGAAGCCGAGCTGTGGCAAAACAACACGAGGCGACGTCTGCGTGTGAGTTTCTCTAACACTTAGTCTGTAACCGTACACTTCTATGCTAAGTACTACACCAGAAAGATTAGTGTTTCTGAAAGTGGTGAATTTATTAACACTAAACCAAAAAATATGTCCTATAATACAAGGGGAATTATGGGCGCGGCTTCAGAGGCATTCAGCCAGGTTTATGTTTATGTCTTAGACATTGTGGAAAGTAAATGTTTGTAGCATTGTAAAATTCTCAGACACTAAATCCTCCTAGCAACACAGAAGGATGTGTCACTAGTCATTTTTATTACTTCTTAGTCATTTCTCTCTAAAATACATAAAAATACCAGGAAGAAAGATGAATAGTTTGAAATATATGGACTAGTTTAAATCATCTAGTCCTAGTGCTAGTCTAATCATCTCATTTCAAGATATTTCTGATGGAATATATATTATTATACACTATGTGTTCTATGAATCTGATAAAGACATCCAACTTATAGATACATTCACAGTCCAGCAAACTAAAACTGAAAAAAAAACTTAATCAAGGCTGAATATAGCACTGTAATTTCTCCCAAAAGATGACACATTAACGATAATACACATTTAATTTGATGGTCAACGTATACATTTAATAAAGAAAGCATTAAGTGGTAAAGGTGGACCTTCATACTTGCTTCTATTATACTCCATGACTCATCCAAAGTGTTTAGGACAAGACACAACTCTCATTGGTTCATGTTTTTCTTTCTTTCTGTTTAGACATCTATTTTGCAAATTGTATCAAGCAGACAAGGCCAAGCACTGTCGTCCTGCACTGTCCAGGATACCAGGTCGTGACCTGTTTGGCTGAGTATACTGTACAGAAATCAACACACACATGCACACACACACACACACACACACACTCGTGATACATGAGAACTAAAGACGACCCCAGACAGGAGCAACAACAGTGAACCCTGACCAGCCACTGAACAACTAATGAACACTTCAGAACAATGACCACAGCACAGAAACTATTCACAGAAAGAGTAAAAGAGCATTATATATATACCATTATATACCATTCAAACCACCATATTGTTGGGGTGGCTGATATTGTCTGAGTAGCCATGGTGAATGGGATGAGCAGATTTCATATCAGGAAAAATATCAGTTTGTTCTTAATTAGACAGAAGACAAGTTTATTTGTAGCAAACTTAGCACATTTCATAGTAGTGGCTCGACGGTGTAACTATATTCTCCCTGTCTTTTATTGTCCACATACAGTGATGTCCTCTATGTACATTGAATTTCTAGAATAAAATACTTTTTCAATCGCTCTTTGGATTTTGTCATAGCATCGCTACATGGAGGGGAATCTCTTAACGAAATCTCTTATTTATTCAAATTCCTTGTTGAACATTGTGATCTTATGGTCTAAATATAACGTTGTTATGGCATGGAATAACATTACAAATACAGTATTATTCTATTAGATACTATAACACTGTAGTAATGAACAAGAATTAATATAGATTCAATACGATAGATCGTAGAGATACTAAATGTTGCAGTGACCCCTGCTGCTAACTATATTCGTGCACACACACACACACACACACACACACACACACACACACACACACACATACACATCTGAGAGATTACGATCTACCCTTGTCAAATCATTTGAAACTAAACTTCACTACTACGTGTTCTGCTGAATGACGTGTTTTTGAATACCACAGGTAATGTAACTATATAAATAAAAATAAATCTTCATTCTCAGAAAATATGATTGAACCTAGCTGCTGTAAACGTACACAAACACATACAACGAATGTAAGCTAATACAAAAAAAACCAATGCTAGTCTAGTACTATTTATGCATTTGAAATCACTTAATAAATTATATAAAATAAAATCACGTATACGGTACAAAAACAACTTTCATGTAAAAATAAAACACAATCAATTATCAAGTAACATCATGTAAGCTAAAGCTAATGCGAGAAAATGCCTCAAGCTAGCTTAGTTACCTCAGGATGAAAAGAAACAAAAGCATCAGCACTCATTTTTATCTCAATTCAACTTTAAAAATTAACTTAATCTAATCAGAAATGTTCTACCAAATATTAAGAACAAGAATAAGAACCGAGGTTGAGTTAAAAAGAAGCTAGTATTAAACAGTAACAAAATGTTAAATAATTTGCTAGTCTGACCTAATAATGCTAATATGTAATATATAAGAGATCCTATATAAAAGATCTTAAATGGCAATATTTAAATACATTTAAATACAAACATTTATCTCAGTTTAAAGACGAAAATCATTCTGTACAAGAAAAGATGCTATTTATGAGCACAACTGAATGAATCTGATATGGAAATGAAGCAATGAGGCAAATGTAACATTGAGAAGGTCTCTGGCTAAAATTCAACATTCCCCATGAAGGTCAGTGATTAATTATTACTAATTTAGGGCTATATTTGTTGATTATAAGGTACAGTAACAATGAATAATCAGTCTTCACAGTTAGCATCAGATAATGCTAACTAATGCTAATATATTTCATTCATTATCTGCATTAATCATTAGCCATGGAACCTCTCTCTATGTCCCGAACCCTGGGACATAGACTCTCATATACCGCGAATGTGCGACAGTCTACTGACAGGAACAAATGTGGTACCGAAAGGGAAAGAAAAAATGCTAACCACTTTGTCTTCCTGTAGAGATTCCACAACGGAGAGAAAAGGAGAGAAAACAAAGGGGAAGGATCGTGATTAATATTAAGACACATACATGTGTGTGATTCAAGGTGTTCAAGGTCTCCTAACATTTATAAAAATGTATTTCAGCATCTACAATAACAAGCTTGAGGGACAGTATTTAAGTAGTTGGTCCTGTTCATATGAAAGAGATAAAGACGTTGTTGCCCTCTGGTGGACATTAAACAAATTGCACACATGTTCTTTCTACAAGTTTGGATTTAATTGGAGCAGAAACTTTGGAAACAGAGTTTTTTTTGTGGCTTATTTATCACGCATATCTGTTACAAAAAAAAAATGCATGTTAACATTCAAATGATTCGGATTCCATTGAAGCCATTTACAAAAAAAAAGAAAGATCATATTGTTTATATTTGCTGCTTTCATGAGAATAGAGATGATTATATATACAAAAGCTAAACATACAAAGCCAAGGACAGATTATATATTTATTTAAGTTTCAGAAATGTACTATACTATACCAAAGTCTTTTTCTTCATTAACATATCTAGATCTGCTAATGACATTAATTAGGAAAGCAAAATATTTTGACGTAATTCAAGGTTTCCCAGTTTGGTAAAAGTTGATATATTTTAACTTGGGGACATCTTGTAATATTTATATAACCTTTTTGACAAGCATTATGGTAATCCTTGTGCTCCAAATGAACAAGTTAATACCTTCTTAAAGAAATTAATGCGTTATACGAAGCTGGCAGGTATGTGTGAATTTACAGGATAATAATTGAACATAATTGTGCTCATACCTTGTTGGAGCGGAGAGACACTCGTCCTCCACAGCGGGCACAGAACTTGGTTTGGCAATATGAACAGAGGTGACCGCAGCCATCAGCGAACTTGGTCTTGTGGCAAATTCCGCAAATGGGAGCCTCGCTTTTGAGCTGGGGTGTGGTCTGAGCCTCATCCGCCATCTTCTTCACCTGGTCCTTATACGACTCAAACTGCTGGTGTAGCTTCCTGCAGAGGAAATGCAAAGAAGTGTGTGAGAATACAACAGAAAAACAAACGGATGTGCAACTCTTGTTAGAGAGTATGGAATAATAATAATAATAATAATAATAATAATAATAATAATAATAATAATAGCTTCACATATATCACACTTAGTATTAGTTAGGAAAATGAAATGCAAACTTTAATTCAGTTAATATTATTATTATTTACTTTTTATTATTATTATTATTTTTCTGAATTTCAGAACCTCAAAATCATCCTTTTTTAATGCTTTATAAAACTAGGCACTGTATAACTTGTTACATAATTGTAAACTAACATTTAGCACTTAGCTATTCCATAGGATAGCATGCTAGATAGCATACTGTACACGACTGTGATAATATGAATAGTAATGTTACAGAATAATATACTAATATTAATATTTATGAGATAGATCATTAAGATAAATCAAGTGACATACTGAGAACTGTTCCTGAGGCAGACAGACACAGAGGTCATCCTTTTTCAGTCCTACTCCACAGTAACACAGGTCAATTTCATTTGAAATGACATCATTTGTTATCCTTTTTGACTCACCATGCTACAAAAATGTACTGTTGCTTTTGTATTGTTAATGTTGTTCAAAATGTTGACATTATCATGAAGGCTTTCTACTAGATTTTGGAGTGTGGCTATTTGGATCTGTCTATTCAGCCTTAGGAGCTTTAGTGAGGTCAGGCGCTGATATCTGGTAAAGAGACCTGAGATGCAGTTTATCCCAAAGGAGTTCAATAGGGTAGAGGTCAGAGATCTGTGCAGGACACTCGAGATCGTTTACGCTAACCTTGGCTAAGCATGTCTTCATAAAGCTCGCTTTGTTATCAGGTGCACTGTCAGGCTGGAAAAGGTTTGAGTCTTTTAGGTCCAGTGAAAGAAAATTTGAGGGGAAGGTCTATAGAAGAAGAAGCAGCCTTTATTTTGTGACATATACATTAGAGCACAGGACAATTCTTTTCATATATGCACATTTCTTTGCATATCCAAACTTTGGAAGTTGGGGTCAGAGCTCAGGGTCAGCCATGATACAGCACCACTGGAGCAGAGCAAGTTAAGGGCCTTGCTCAAGGGCCCAACAGTTGCAGCTTTGCAGTGCTGGGGCTTGAACCCTGATCCTCTGGTCAATAACCCAGAGCCTTAACCACTTGAGATGTGATGGTCAGGGATTCACATATTTTTAACCATACTGCACATTTAAATATGATTGCCTCTAGGCATCTCCAGAAATTGTATTTTATGTTCACACTTTATGTTCAAAATAAATGAAAATCCCCCCAAAAAAAGGATCATGGATCAGAAACACTAAAACAATATGTATTATTGCGTATTATCTGACACACACAGAGGCCACGCCTCGTTCACTAGTATTCACTTGCATAGAGAACTCTACACCTTCAAGACCGACAGAGAGATTAGTCTTTATAGAAGCAGAGCAAACAATCCAAAATAATCAAAAACCGTACTAAAATACAATCCAAACAGTGATAAATCCAGAACACAGAGCACAAGAACAAAACACAGTGAGGCAATGACAAAGAAACAACGAACGGATTGGTAAATAGTAAGAACTAATAATACTTCGCACTGAATAACAGTGTGAGCATGGTTTAAGAACCAGGAAGTAAACTTTGTCTTAAATGCCACGCCATACGTACTATGACGGATGCCTCGTTCATTACAATTGACAGTCGTGGAAGCCACACCCCCTTCTAGAAGACACACAGACTAATCCTCCTTTACAGATCCTGACACAGATGTTACTTATCCTTTTGTGAGACACGCCCCATGTAGTATGACTGACAGGCACGGAGGCTATGTCTCGTTCACTACAACCGGCAGGCATAAAGAAGGATGTAGTGTGACAGTGAGAGAGGAACATATAAAGGAATTCTAACAAATTCAGCTACTCATAAAAATAATGCCCAATATCATGTATAAATGAATGCAACGTGCAACTGTGCACAGACCAAAAACCCTATATCGCCTTTCATTAGGCACAACACTCAGAGATGTTAGTCAACATTGACACTGCCTCAGATTAAACCCGCTCTTTCACTAGCAGAAGGTGTTTTCTTTAGTGCCAAGCAGTGGCCGAACTTAATTCTACTTTCTCAGGTTCCTCGTCATTGCAGGCGCGCTTCTATTTCAAGGCCAGAAGTAAGTTAACACCGAGTGTGTTCACCATTTAAAAGCAGATCGAGTCTTGTGCAGAAGCTGCATTTGCACGGCAGCGAAACATAACGATGCACTCTACATTACAAAGGGCCTCTCATGTTCGAGCCTAGACGTCACAGTTCCTGGCAGACAATATAGGCATGGTGAAAAGCAATACTTTAAATGTGTCTTGACACAATGCATTATAATAAAGCCAACATACTGCATAATAACTGGGTCAGGGTGCTATAGGCTATCATCGTTTATAGTATATTTCCTATTCAGGACCCTAAAGGACACACTGCACACAATAATGGAAAATTTACATAATTTCCTCTTTTGGAAAGGTACCACAGTATTACTTAAAAAAACGCATCTACTCTCACCACAGCTTTTATATGATTATATGTGGCAAACTAAACTTAATATATGGTAAACAAAACATATGACCATATATGGTAAACAAAACATATGACCATATATGGTAAACTAAACATATGACGATATATGAAAACCTAAACATATGACCACACATGGTAAACAAAACATATGGCCATATATGGTAAACTAAACATATGACCATATATGGCAACAAAACATATGACCATATATGGTAAACAAAACATATGG
>JAOTRN010000026.1:10153832-10173787 GCA_028566695.1 Bagroides melapterus | reverse complement strand
TGTGTGTGTGTGTGTGTGTTTTTATAACAAGACAGGCTGCATTCTTTATTGACGTCGGGAGAGACTGGTGAGGAAGCCACTGTTGGAAAGTGTCTACTTTTCAACAAGTGGCTTGTTTTTCAGATATTGCACCATATTATACATTATCAAAATGGGTAAAAATGGCACATTTGTTAGTATTTGCTAATACTTTGCTATAAGATGAATAAATTGATTATTTTCCTATAACTGCAAGTCCCAGAGTGTCGTAAATCCTTGCCTAATCAGGACAGACACTGAATCAGTCAGGTATAACCAAAAAACATTTTTTAAGATGTCTGTTAATGCAAATATTTCTAAAAGCCTGTTTTCTGTGATTTATTGGCTAAAGAGTAATGATGTAGCCTTGTGAGATCTCAAACAAGTCCTTGAGATGCATTACCAAAAAACAAGTCCTTATTCTGTAACACATTGGTTGGTTGTGAAAGATCCAGGCTCAATTTCTCAATAACACCACTGTTGGCAGTGCATGTCTTTACTTCATATCTTAAAACGAAAAATATTTTCAACATCAGATTGAGCAAAATTATTATGATTAACATGTGTTTGAAATCTTAATGCTTGGGCTGGATTAAAAAAACAACAACCACCAATAAAATGTATTATAACCTTTTTAACAACATGCCATGTCCCAGATTTTGGACTCCATAACAACGGTTCAGTAAAAGTGTAGAATTGAATGCGGCCCCTTTCTGCTCCTTATTTCTCTTACCTCCCGATAAGCTTTGAGTTAGATTGGCGTAGAAGGTCTTGCATGTTATTCATCCCATCTCACTCATAGTATTCCCAGGATAGGTTCTGGATCTACTGTGAGAACCCCTGCCCAGGATAAAGCAGTTACTGAAGATGGATGGATGGATGGATGTATAAATGAATGTGCATTGTGATTCCAATATGTCTGGTATTATGTGCTAGACATTCTCTAAACCCTAGGAGTCATTGTAATGTTTGAATTCTGAAGCAATTTTTTCTGTGTGTCTAGGCTCAATGCTGTGGAACAGACAGCCCACTGGACTGGGTGGAGTATAATTCCACCTTCATGCAGAATTCCGGCAACACATACCTTTGGCCAATCAATTGCTGCCTGAGTAAACCTGGCACTGGTGTTATTGACCCAAATGGCTGCAAGCTTGGGCTGAGCACTGCAATGTTCAACCAGGTAGGCAGAACAAAAAATTTTACAAGAGAGTAAATTACGAGAATTGTATAGACCCGAGATTATTTGCAAATCCTGTCCATCCTCATGAGTTTCGTTATATGCTTGATCTATAATCTGTCGTAATCTATAAATCGAAGGTAATATTGGATTTACACTGTTTATTTGCTCCTACTCCTGCAGGGTTGTTTCAGCTACATCCAGTCTACACTGAATCGTTATACCTGGGCTATAAGCTGGTATGGCTTTTCCGTACAAATGTTCATGGTGAGTGAGACGTCTGAGGAAAAACAAAAAAACAGCAGTCAGTCAAGCAGACTCCTTTCTGATATATAATATTAAATGTTACTTAGAGAATGAGAATACATATGATTGTCAGTGTGATAAATAACGTACACTAATGCAACACCATATTGTCACATTATTTTCCCTGCCTCTATGATTGGGATACAAAAGTACAGAAGAACATCTGTGTGGCTGTCTGGGAAAACCTGTCAGATGTTGCCAGATTTGACAAACATATGTACAAATGTTGTAATGATGAAGTTTTGACCAAATTCTAGCTTCTATATAGTTTAAGAAAGCATAAATATACTTCGTTGAACAATTAGGAATTAATCCATAGACCATTTAATGCTCCGAGATAAAAGAAAGTGATCTGTTTATGATAGCACAATTAGAAAAAGTCTGAATATGATATGAATAATATGAATAGGGCTTTTATGAAAGGGTAGCCAGGAAAAAGGCCATTCTCTCCAAAAAGCATGAGACAACATGAGTTAGAATAAAGCAAAAAGTTCTGGAACAATACCCTTTGAATTGATGAAATCAAGGTGGAGATGTTTGGTCATCATTCACAGTGTCTATTTGCTGAAAAGAAATGGAAGCAGGGCATGACTCTGATCCTAAGAACACAAGTAAAACAACATCTCAGACCTCAACCTCACAGAGGTGAAAAAAAAAAAAAACTGTGCCTGATTAAATACCCTGAAACATCAATGAACTGAAGCAACGTTGTAAAGAAGAGTGGGCCAGAATTTCTCCAAAATTATGCAAGACTGATAAACTTCTGCAACTGTTAATTGTATTGTGCCTGTGTACTGGACATACTGAATTATAGGGTGTACTTATTTCTTCTTTACACAACTGGTTCCTGAAATCTGTCGGGTTTATATTTCTCTTGTGTAATTTATACATTTCTCTATGTGAAGTGTTTTCCCAGGCAAACACACATGCCTTTGTCCAGCTCCTTAGTCTGAAATTCTAATTGACTCTTGATTTCATATCTTTACACATGACTGACAGTTAACAATAATTATTTATATTCATTTCTTTGACTTAGATACAGTTTAAGAAGTTGTAACATGATGTATGCTAATACCATTTTATTCCCCCTTTCTTCTCCCTTCAGTTTTTCGTCATGCTGTTTGCCATCGTCTACGTCATACTCCTGGACTAATCATTAAACAGAATTTTCGTCCAAAAAAATGCTAACGTGGCTCATGAATAAAATCTATCGTGGTAAGACGTACCAGTTAGATTTTGTTCATTTATAGCATTCTTGGCTTTGGAACTGTGCCACATATGAACTGCCTCCTGCTGACAAGATCTTCCTTCAAGGCAAACGTTGATACTGAACTCTGATTGCACGACACTTACCGCTTTCTGTTTACTGAATGCTTTTAACATGTTTTGTCTTTGACTGGCATGATAGTGGCTTTGTTCCTTTTGAACTTGGGGTTTCATTATAGATTTCATTTCCTACATTATTTAAAAAGAACAGTCCTGTTCATGGGGTTTTCCCCTCTTATAGCAATTGTACATTTACAGCAATAAATATTTATACCATGTTTTAATCGGTTCAATGTATGCAAATGTTTTAATCAGTTAAATGCATTAAATATATGGACTGTTGTGACTGTGTTAATAAACAATGAAGTACCTTTTTGCTTTTATGTATTCTACATTTGTATGCAAGCCCTATGTAACAGTACTTTCACCATGGTGACAGTTACACCCAGTAAACTACAGCACAAACAAGATACCTGATTCCACACAGGAGTCGAATTCTGAAGGCATCTAGTCTTAGTCATGTCTGTGTGTATCTGGGAGTGGATCCTGTGACAAAGAGGCTGACTAGTAATACAGGATATTCCTCTAGGAGATACAAAGAGAGAAATTCCACACTCATGTTAGAGCTGAAAACAAAACAACACAACCTATTCTTACAACACCAAAGGAACGGCATAAATAAAAATATATAAATGACAAAAGCCCCCCCTCCACTCCCATATATGCATACACTTACCATCCACTTTATTAAATACTATCCAAGAGCTCCTGTTAATGCTCGCACCAAGTATAATAATAAGGAAAAGGTGTGATCTCTGACTTTAACTGTAGCTAGATGAGCTGGTTTGAGTATTTCTGAAACTGCTAATCTCCTAGGAATTTCACACACAGCAGTCTCTAGAGTTTATATAGAATGGTGCACAAAGCAAAAAAAATAGAGAACGACAGGCAGGAGCTGACAGGAAATCTACAGTAACTTCAATCACATTTTATAACTAATGAGCAGAAAGGCATCTCAGAACATACAACATATCAAATCTTGACCCTTCTTCAGCCGAATGCGCTACAATAGCAAGAATTCACTCTATCAAGTCAAGAATCTGAGGCTGCGTGTATGTGTGGGTGAGATATATTTATTCCATATCCGTACTCTCTTTTTATAAATGATATTTTCTTCTCCATGCCTAATAACATTAAAAAACAATTACACTGTGTAATAAGATTCATAACTATTAAAACAATGGATCTGTAATTCCCTCCCTTTTTGACAAAAAAAGTCATAGGTTCACGTGCAACAAAATAAGATATACAACATGACAGGGTGTTGTGATGCCCTAAACCTGATTATTTTCCAGTTAAAGTACACAACAAATTCTTTTTATTTTATACACAGCAATTTGCCAACTATTACACTCCAAGAACAAGGACCAACAGGTCATAACTTTAATCGTTTACTGATTAAATTTACTTAATATTTGAAATTAGACTTAATTTTGTCGAATGTCCATGAGACAGACAAGTTAGTTTCTGTTATCACTTACCTTCTTGTTACCAATTGTTGAGTCTCTTTTTTCTTCTATCTTGAACTTAATAAGACAAAGAAAAATACAACTTGACCAATTACAGGAGAAGTCGTCTGTCCTGATGCTGTCCACTGATGGAAAACTTACTGTTATAAAGTGTTCACATTGGTACGGATGTCCTTAGAGGCCATGCATTACTACTGAATATATTTGCTTTTTGGTTTTGTTGTGATAACCACTTAATTTTATTATCTCGACATAACAAAAGCTGTAACAACGTCTTAAGTCACGATCTCTGCATAGGAACATGTTCTAGAGGCAGCAAAGGTGCAATATAGTAGCATCACTGATGATAACATGCATTTTTACTTTGATTAGGGTCTCATGTAATTGATAACTTCCACATAAATGTCCAAAACTTAATACGGAGGCTGTGATGTGTGTATTTTTATGGTCGAAGACAAATATAGTGACCCTACTGCTGTCAATCCAGACGCTGTTTCTGAAAGCACAGTTAAAATAACCGCACGCATGTTGTAGGAGCGGCTGATACGTAGCGGTGATATCCCTGAAAGAGGACTGCAAGCACTTACGTCACAGAACAGTAATAAAAAAAAATTATATTTTTTTAATAAATGTGCGAAAAAATGAATACAAAACAGCTGACAGTATTTATGAGAATAAAGGCTTAACGTTTTAATAATCCATTACATATTAACAATGGAGTACATGCAGAGATCATGAGAAAATTTATTTGTTATCATGACAAAACAAGAAAGAAAAATATAATAATGTATGGCCTCTTAGGACTTCTGTACATTGGAGACTTGAAACATTCTATAAATATTAAATAACAAATCTCCTTACAGAGAGCTTCACTATCAAAGGTTTTTCAATAAATGTTTTGTTACATTAGAGAGCTGTAGCTGTACTAACAATAATTTATTACTGAATCGATAACACATTACAACAAGCCAGTAAAGTAATTGTGATTTGCTTTGTCTAATATGTGAGTTGCTGTTATAGAAAATGAATCAATGCGTTCTAGCTGATCAGATCACAGAGTTCAAAAAGAATTGTGTTATAAAAAAAATATATCACACAATTTATATGACTGATGCATCCAGTTTTTTTTTAATTCACACATTGGTAAATATTACAAAACATGGTGAATTGCCTTTTGCAAAGTGCTACAAGGCAAAAAAGAGACCACTGAACAGGATGTTTAGGTTTAAAGCACATAAACCAACACATGCTCACACACACACACACACACACACACACACACACACACACACACACACACACACACACACACACACACCTACTGAAATACATACATAACATTTGGAGTAAAGAGTTACTATGTTGTAGGAAATATTTCCCTTGTACTTCACTGCATAGTTATGGATAAAAAAGACAAAAGAGCCTCTCTCTCTCTCTCTCACACACACACACACACACACACACACACACACACAAACTAAACTTTGTACCCTATAGACTTCAACAAAGACAAAGTTGCTCAATCCTGAGCAGCAAACAAAAAATAAAAATGTGCAATGTTTTCACCTTAAACATTTAGGGCCAGCTATTTAAGGACACCAGACATACTGCTAACGAGAAAGAAGCAATTAAAGGCTCGTGTATCCCTATTAACACTGACTCAAGAGGTAATGTTCAAGTCTCGGCACGTTACGAAACAAGTGCTCAAGGAAAGGCATCCGTTGCTAGGAAACCACTACAGGTGTTATCCCAGTTCCACCCTAACAGGTGTACAACTATGTTTCTGGAGAGCTACCCTCGTACTAAACACAACCTAAAGAGCCATCACACCCAAATCCATTCACTTGAGATCTTTTCAGGCGTGCTGAAAATTTTAAAGTAGGTGTGTTTAAATTATGGGTAGCTCACCAGAAGCTCACTTGACCTAAGGAATCCTCACATTGTCATATTGCATTACAATAGTGTTGAGCTGCCCAACCCTGTTTCTGCTGAACTTTGGCAGTATTCAGGGACTACCTAAAAAACTTGGCTCCAATACTCAGATAAGTCTTGAGGGGAAGATGGACAAGTGTGTTAGTGTCAGAACAAAATTGTAGAACTAAGAACTTCCGATACTTTTGATGTGATAATATAATCAAGTGAACACATTTATGAGAACCTTTTAACGATTCCTCGGAGCGCCTCGGAAAGACAACAGATTCAACAGGTATCACAACTGGACAAACATTGCCCATCAAAAATTTGGAGACATCAATAATTAATCAAATATTTAAATGTCAAATAATTCTTTACTAAACAGTCTGTTTTTTCCAGATATTCATCAAAGTTGCTCTGCCATGACTCAAACCTTTCCGCCCAACTCCTCCCAGAGCTGCTGGATTGGATTAAGGTTAGGTGACTGGGCAGGTTTCATTGCACAAAGTACCTCCTCCAAAATAAAACAACAAAAATAATAATAACAACAACAAAGATGTCTAAAAACCTTTGATGGGCCATGCAGCAAAAACTACGGTGCAACTTATTGTTATGAGGAAACCTCTGTATTTACCACTAATTTAATGACTGATGCATTGATTAGCACATCTGTTGACAGATAAGCTATGAAATCCCACATCCAGTACTCATGGTTATATGTGCAGTACCATCCATAAACATGGACACATGCGAGTACACACACATTAAGCACATGGCAGTGTTTCCTTCATGTTCTTTTATGTACGTTTCATAGGACATAGAAGACTATTGTGACACAAGCATCCATACACAAATAAAAATTCATGCTCTTTTTCACTCTCTCACACGCACACACACAGAAGCAATGACTAAAAACTATAACATTCCTATTCTTTGTGATCTTTGAAATAGCAAAAAAAAAAACTTTAAACTTTAAACTAAAACTAAAGTTAAAAAGCACTAAAAATGAAAATGTCAGACTGCTACAAACAGAAAAATACTGAGGCAAAATAAAACAAAAGTTGCTTCTTTAGAACCAGCCAGCAGCATAAGGTTAAAATAAAATTATTTTAGCATTAAAAAAAAAAAAAATACTAAGCTTATTTCCCTGTACACCACTCTCTGTCCTGTCATCTAGTGTTCTGGCAATAAACGTAAACCAGAATGTACCTAAAGCAGAAATACACCACCATGCAGAATACCTGATACTCCCTTCAGTGGGACAGCAGCCATACAACTCTCCGATGCCCTCTGCTGGACAACACAGTGTCTACTGGAATGTTTACATATCTAAGCCACTATATGGTTCACTTCTTTGATTTCCCTAACCATCATGCCCTACCCTCTCTGTCTACTTCTCTTTCATTTATTCTCAAAGTCCAGTTATGCAGCACAGCATGGGGTTATTTTAGGACATTCCTCCCAAAGGATTTCACTTCCAGTCCAAAGAATGTTTTCCCTTGCCATTGGTTTGTGCTTTAACAGTAACTGCGAGTCTGGCCCTCTGTGTGAATGGACCAGTTGGGACCAGATAGACTGCCCTGGCGGTTCAAGTCCCTCTGGTTCCGAAGTCCTGGAGGTCGAAGAGCAGGATCCAGGATCACATCCCTCCTGGGAGCATTGGGATAGGGAGGGAGCACTGGACCTGCCTGGTACGGGTATTGGTTATATGGATTAACCTCCACTTGAGTCCCATATCCTCTTGGTGTGCTTAGAGCCAAGTTTGAAAAGGCCACCAAAGGAGGAGTAGAGGAATGGGTTGTGTCTGGGTGAGCCTGAATGTTATGACCGGTGGGATCCTGACAGTGAGGTCTTGTTGGGTATGGGTTTGGTGTTGTGCTTTCTCCCTGGGGAGTTGGGATAAAGTCTTGGCTTCTGTAAAACTTAAGAACTTGGTCACCAGAAGGCATAACATCAAAGGCTTGTCTATACTGGCCACTGGAAGAACGGCGCATGGGATCTTGGCGTTGAAACGCCCCAGAGCCTTCCCGTGGCAGACCTTGGCTCTCAAAATGACTCCGAGAAGATCCTGGGTTGTAAGCAGGTGGTGGGCGCTTATGGTGTTGGCTGGGGTATGGATTAGGGGGGTACTCAACATGGGGAGAGGAAGACGCAGAGGATGAAGTGGCAACACTTGGACCCTCTCTTTCATCCTCTGCAAGCTTCTCAATCAGAAGTGAAGCAATGTCCTTCCCTGACATTGCGTGACTAGGCTCTGAGCTTGAGCTCTGCAGGTCAGAGTGGCTACAAAAGTGAGTTGTATCAGAGGTTGTAGGTATCTCCAGTGCCTTGGTATCTGATGCACCGTCGTTTTGAGAAGGACTTTCAAAACTAGTGCACTCTTGATCTAGAGCTTTGTGTGTGGACTGCTGCTCATCTTCTGTGGATGGCTCAGGAGGGTGTGTGGCAGGTTCTCCCCCTTGGAGGGCATCTCCGTCCAAGTCTGTGGTGGCCCAGGTCTTAGCGTTCATTCCAGCTACTGAAGGACTGGTGAAAGGGTAGTTCACATAAATGGGTTCATCTTTGGATGGTTGGTGAAATGCTTGTACATGGGAGGTTTGGGATGAATGGGCTTGATGTGATTTTGACACGGATGGCTGAAGGTGGCTCAGTGGTCCTTCCTCTTGCCCAGAAGTTTCAAAATAGCGATAGCACACCTTCCCATTTTCAAAGTATGGATGTAGCTGGGAGGCAGTAAGATTGGATGAGGGTGAGCGCATGGAACAATGCAGGCTACGTTGGTGAACAGACAGAGGCACCATTCCCCCAGATGAGCCCAAGCCAGAGGCAGCTGGGATGGGGTGCAGCTCGCTGCGGGTCAGTCTGACTGAGGAGGAGGTCTGACGCTGCAGCCGAGGGTGACCACGAGGACCTGGCGGGTTGTGAGAATGGCGGTGAGAATGAGAATGAGAGAACGAGGAGGAGTGTGAGTGAGCTGCAGTCCATGCACGTGTAGTCTCAGTGGACCAAAGCTGAGGAGCACAGGTAGATCCTTGCACATGTGAGTAGGGGGGTGGGTTATGACCCCTAGACTGGGGCCTTTGATTGGCTGGCTCTGAAAGCCTGTAGTTTCCATCGACATCTAACCTCATGTTCTGGTAGCTATGCTGGGAGTAGCTAGGGGGATGATCAGGAGCACTAATCTCATAGTATAAATTCTCCATGTTGGAGGGATCTTCAGAAGATGAGAATGCAGGTCGGATATGAGATGTCTGTACCTGCTGTTGCTGCATGAGAGGGTGGGCAGTTGTCACAACCTGTGCCGCCTGGTTGGCCAATCTGGCTGCATGGTAGCGAGACAGTGCATCCGATGTGTTACTAATGCGCTCAGAAAAAGCTCTTGAAAGGGGTGGGTTGCCTTGAGCTGGCCCCACCATGCGTCGTATGCGACCAGCATCCAGGGAGCGACGCATGAAGTCATGTCGATCAGCCTTGGAGATTGGGGGCCTTGGTGAGGCAGAATCCATTGGCCTAGGGGGCACTTTGGGTCGTGTAGGCTGGAAGGCATGTATGTGGGCCAAAGGGGAGCTCTCTGACCTGGAATGCAGGAGCTGGGAATGAGCCTGGTTGAGGGATTTGGATTCAGAGCCTGGTATCTGTTGCTGGAGATGTGGCGCAGAGAACTGCCGGCCATATGCTGGGGGTTTCCTCTGTGAAGGAACCTCAATAGCAGCAGGTGGGCTGGATTTAGGAGTCTGATTTGGAGGTGCAGGAAGCTGTGGCTTCTGGTTGTATATTGGGCTTGGAGTTTTCCCATTGTCTCCAGAGGAACTACTAGCAGACAGTTCACTGTTAGATGTTCCAGAGTCAGAAACCGAGGCATCAGAGGAGAGTGTACCTGTGTCCTGAAAAGCAAAGAAGAAATGCATTGATGAAACACTGTGTGGTACAGCTGCATTCAATGTATCATAGATTATAAAAGACTACTACAGCACATAACAGAATGTACAAACATATACAAACACACCTGGCCTGGAGGTGTTCTTGGCTCCTCCTCCTCCTCCTGTGCCAAGTCTGTAGTCTTTTCAGGAGCACTAACTTCACCACCGCCCTCAGACATCCACACAGACAGGGGACGCACAGTAGAGTATAGCTGGTCTGTATCAGAGGAGAGTATAGCCCCCGCATCAGCAGACAGGGACCGTTGAAAACAGGTGTCAGCATCAGGGGGACTTCCGGCCTGGCGGGGACGATAGGGAGGAGAGGCACCTTGCCGAAGTGCTTTGTTGGCACTTTCAGTCAGTGCCAGAGCCATGAGGCGTGCTGGATTTTTAGGAGGAGGAGGAGGGGGCTTTTGGGAGGGCAGGGGAGCACCAGTGGGACCAATAATACCTGCAGAGAGCAGAGTGTTGCACATAGAATTTAGAAGTTAGAAATCCAATGATATTAACAAAGGCCAATATTGGCAACAAACCTTGATTAATCCCAAGCTATATTTCAGAGAATCAATAACAATCTTGTTGAGATTATATGGACAATAATAGATTCGGCTGCCTTGCAAAGTAAATAATAAATATGCATTCTGCAAGACCCTACACCCTATTCACAAATATTTACATATAACACATCCAATGAGTAGGTTCTGAGGCCATATCACAGGGAAAAAATGACTGTATACTCACTGGAGCCTCTGATCTTAACCTCATGGCCAAACTTGCTGCTTAGTTCCTGTTGGCAGCTCTCGGTAAGCTGGAAGTCACAAGACTTCAGCAGCATAGATATCATTTGGGGTGGCTGGGAGGGTCCACTGCCAGGGTTCCCAGACTGCAATTCACCAGCTCGCCCACCAATCATTTCCAGCACCTGGAAGGTAAATGAGATTTCTGACTATTGCATAAATGTCCATATATAGGCAAAACACAAAAGAAAATTGATTTAAAGTCAATGTAAAGCCATTATAATAGTATTAATATCAAGAGAACATTTTAAGCAAAATTAATTACACAATCCTTCATGAGTGACATTTACCTTGGCAGGCACACTGATGGCAATGGGGTCAGATATGTCCATTGGAGGTGACTTTGGTGCTTTTGGTGAAAGGGCATGCACCACCTTTTTTGTAAATGAGCGCCGTTCCTGTGAAGGTTGATTGGAGGTTACAGGAGCGAGCGGGGCAGTAGGCTGGCTTTGAGAGGGACTAAGGTTAGGATCTCCAGGCTGTGTGGTGCTGGAGGCAGTGGTGTTAAGAGCAGGAGGTCTATGCTGACAGAACACCTGCTGGGTTGGGGCAGCTGCAGCCAAAATCAGACTCCTACGTGCTGCTGCTTCTGACTGGTTGAGCACAGAGTCTGGGTCTTCTGTTATTGAACGCTGACTTCCAGAACGGGCATGTGCTTGGCGACTCAGACAACGGTAGGGAGGAGGAGTGGCTGCAGATGGAGATTCCCTATCACCAGGGGCAACAGGGCCACTGCTTCCGATTCCTATTGGCCCCTCATCTGGGAAAGTGGGGCTAAAGTCAACCACGTCCTCAGCCATCCAGGATGTGGCAGGGTCCTGTGAGAAATCAGGCAGCATGTAGACTCCCTCCTCATCATCCTCATCCTCTTCCTCATCATTACCTTCTCGGGCCTCGTCAGGCAGTAAGCTGTCGTACGAGCGACTGGGTGGGATTTGCAGAGGAACTGGCTGAGACAAGAGCTGAGGGTCCATAGAGGCAGCCAGAGAAAGACCATCGCTACTTGAGCGAGGTCTTCGTAAGCGCTGCAGCTTGCCTGGACCTGATTATAAGATACAACGTGTTTCAAATTACTCTTTAATACACTGTACAGAACACAGTACTTTCCACCTCTCCAGTCTGACCTTAACAGCCACAAAATAATGTATTCGCAAACTAGATCAGAAGCTTTAATCAATTTTTCAGGCAATTTTTTATGAATAAATGAGTTCATTGTATAAGATAATTTGTTCTCACCTGCTCCACTGTGTTGTGAAGAAAGAGACTCCTCACTCTTTGCTGACCGCAGAGTGACACTGTCCACTCTGCAACCTAAAGCACGACACAACCATTGCCACAGTAATTATTCTCAATCAACACTGATACGTTGACATATTATGTATATATAAATATTATAGCTTTGTGTGTATTTCCTATAGT
Source organism: Bagroides melapterus (assembly GCA_028566695.1). Lineage (NCBI taxonomy): Eukaryota > Metazoa > Chordata > Actinopteri > Siluriformes > Bagridae > Bagroides > Bagroides melapterus. The sequence continues at coordinate 10,161,441 of JAOTRN010000026.1, read as the reverse complement.
GGAATGGATCAAAAACAGTGAACAAGTAATCATTTTCAAGGATACACAATCATACCAGGGTATTTGTTATTTACATGTCCCATTACAACAGATATTGTTCAACAAATTCCACTTATGACTGATTAAGTGATATTTACACTTTGTTCTTCAAGTTGGTTAGCAAGTGAGCCCTCTTGATAATTTTTTTTATCTCACAACACTGAATCCCTGTGAGGCTAAGAATTACTATGTGGCAGGACATTTGCAGCAGGTACGAGTATTAAAGGCATTTTAGTCTAAAGAAACATATCTGGAACAACAGTCTGAACCTGGGCTATGTACATATAAAGGTAACAACAGGAAACAATTCTAGAATAACCAACTTATAATGCATGCTTAGAACCTTTACAGTTAGATACAGTTTCCATACAATGCTTGATCCCCATGGATCACCATTAAAGTAATCTGTACTATTTTCTACCTGCATGAGAGGTGGAGGGCTGGAAAAGAGAGGTGATCCGGATGGGTTTACGACGGCCTGACCCTGCAGGCTTCCCAATAGCAAAGAAAGTCTTCCAGCTCCCTCCAGCTGCCTTCCGTACCTTTGGCCCTCTTTTCCTTCTATACAGAGAGGAAGTTTTAACTTACATGTTGTCATCAAGTACTAGCAGCAGCAAACATTTTTTTTTGTTCAGACAGCCAGACCTGTGAGTAGGGAGGTCTAGCACAGTGTGGAAGCGATCCTGTAAGGGGTGAGAAGATCCTTGAAGAAGCAGAGGAGCCTGGGAACGAGCCTGGGCCTCCTCCAGAGATAGCAGTCTGGTGGATACAAAGGACTTGGGCCTGGTCAGGGACTGCCGAGCTAGAAAAAAAACAGAGTGGAGTGGGAGTCAGATCTGGCCAAAGTGGAGAGTCAGAAGGCTACAACGGAGTAGCAACAGCTGTAATGCCAGCTGCACATGAAGCGAATTTCATCCTTGAAAGGAAAATAAAGAGAGCCATAGTGAAGCCTTGAAAAGTGAGAACATGTCAGGTTGATCACATCGACAGCACAAAAAGCCTTTTAGAGGTTTTCAACATAGCGGGCAGACATACAAACTAGAGTCGCCTAACCTGGATATTCAGAAATTACATTCAAAGCTTGGCTAAACATCAGCACATCAATTCTGCTTGATATAGCTCACAGAGAAAAAGCAAAGGGCTTTTAAACAATATGCTATGAAGCCTCGATTTAATTCTTTACAGCATCTAAAAAAATCTGACCATTAATGCACAAATAAGCAAAGCTGACAAACAAAGCACACGTTTAACTGAGATTAAATGATTTACCTTCCTTGTTTGTCTCAAAAACACCAATACTGACCCACACAAATTTCTCATTGATTTCTGAAATAAAACATCTTAATAGTGCTGAAAACCATATGTAGAAATTATATCAGTAAAACGACAAGATGACTATAGCCAAATATTTATAAATCGGTTTAAATGAATTTATTCATCTTTTTTTTTGCTCATTCAGACTGTACAGTACAAACATAGATGGATTCTTTACAAAAGAGTCTATGTAATGACTGGATCTCTTCAGGTATAAAAATAAAACAAACAATCAAACAAAAAAAAAAAACAAAACACTACAGCCAGGCAGACTAGAAAGGCAACTAGAAAAATTAAAGTATGCACTCTGCACACTACCAAGCAAATACAGCAATCTGGGTATCTGAGGCACCATTATGGCCAATGAGTCCAAGCTTTGGTAAGATTCATATGACAGAAAAACGCCGCTGGTCTGTATCAAGGTCAAGAAAGTTGGGGCCAGGTTCTGGGGCTTTTCCCTGTGCTTCCTGCAGACTAACCAACCGTGTTCTCGGAGGCCGGCGTGGGATCTTGCGCTCTGTGCATCCTGCTGTTATAGAAACACACATGCTACAAACTTCATGTATCACCATATACTACCACAAACACAGCTCAGCTTCAATGTGTAATGTACTCCATTTACCGCTAATTTAAAAGAAGTCAATCTCATAATGAATCATCTCATACTGTCATGGTTTAAAATTTATCAGCAAAGATGAGATCAGTTCCGGTGCTACTCAATAAAGTTCTTATGTGTTACATGAAAAGATGTGTGTGTGGTAGACTGGTAAAACCAATCCCTTTTAATCTTGACTTTCTGCATTAAAAAAAAGAAGAAAAAAAATCAAGACTGAGATCTGTTATGGTGAAGGAGAAACGCACCTGCGGCAAACCGTCCCACTGATGTAAACGTATCACTGAAGAGCACCTCTACATTGGTGAGTAAGAACTCCACCACCACTGACTGGATCCGCACCTCTTTAAATGGGTCCGCTCCGTTGAGCCCCGCTGCTTCAATCTCTTTCGACCTATCACACACAATCAGCAGTACATGGTGTGTTTTATTGAGTGTTCTGGACCCATTTCTGAAAATATTAAGCCCACTACAAATTACTTACCACTTACAATTTTCAACCAGAGGATAAATAAAGTCATAAACTCTCCAGCAAACAAATTCAGTTAAATAACATAACTTTTGCTCTGTATTTATGTATGTATTAACCCTAATAATACTGTATATCTGTAGCTAAAAGTTAGCATTTTTTACTTGATGAATTCAACATTCCATACCATGAGGTTAATATATGAAGGTGAACGCAAAAAATGTTGGACGTTTAAAGTTTACCTGAGCAGGTTTGGAGCCCAGACGATGGCCAGGTTCTTAATGTGCATGTTGGTTTCTTCACTGAAGGTGGCTAGACGGGCCAGGTGTTTTATGAGGTACTCTAGAGTCCTGGGAGATGCACATGCCATCACAGTCATCATCACGGAACAGAGTGTTTAAAATAATCTATGAATTTATTTTCCATAATTAGCTTCTTAAAAGAGGCTCTAAATTTAGCACTAGCAATGTACCTGTAGTGAGGAGGAGGAAGCTGCTGGATGACATCGTGCACCTTCACCATGCGCTCATCCTCAGTCATCTCCCCCATGCAATCCTATAAACACAAACCCACACAGATACGCACAAACTGAGGACCAGCTAACTCCATTAGCAATTAAACAGACCTTGATGAGCAACTGATTCATTAAAGAATGAAGTGTAAACTCACAGCAAACTTGTCATAGAGCTGGTAGGTGAGGAGTGGATTGGGCAGCTCTCTGAAGTAGAGCTTGCAGAGGGAGCCTACACAGTGAATGTCCTGCATGTACACGTCTTTCGTTAAGTCTGGAACATTCTCACTGTCAAATTCATGCCTGGATATCATTAAAAAAAAAAAAGAAAAGAGAAAAAAAAAAAGAAAGAAAAAGTTGGAAGGGGTCAGTTAAGAGTTAACTTTTGGAAGTAATATCCCTTATCAAAATAGAGCATATGCAGGGTGGGGAATGGGACCGATCCATTTTAATCATGGTGTGACTTTAAAGCCATGTGACTCATTAAGTAGGTGACCCATAACATGAACAGTTTATATATATATACACACACACACACACACACACACACGAGTGACTGGGGTCTAGTAGTGACTTCAATAATGCCATCACTTATCATAGAACATACATGATACTTTAAATACTTTATTTATTTGAACATCTTCATCTGACTGTTCACTGTCTGCTACAACTGTGGGGAAATAATGCGTATATATACTATATGCATATAACTATATGCATACAGGAATGCGTTCGGTTCCATTAGCTACATTCCTCGTCATTCATGTCTTTTTTTTAGGTCATTTAAACCTTTCAAAAGTTTGTCCACTGTCATCAGAACAGTGTGTAAATGTTCTTTATTGTTTTGTTGATGCAGTGGCAGAAGAGTTGCATGGACCTTTGATTATTAACTAAATTGATTAGGTTTGACTTTTCCACTATGGCACCTAGCTATCCAGCAGCTTGAGAAACGTCTGACTTTTATTATGTAAGAAAATCACACATAGCTTGCAAGCAGCTTTTTTTTCTAATCAGGCTCCTTATGCATGGCTCCTTGATGTAATCTTTGCAGGCAGACAGCCAAGGCCAGGTGATAAAATCACCAAAATAACATTTTGATAAAATTTAGCTTTGTTCGGTGATGTCAAAGTATATTGCGAAAAAAAATTAAATAAACAAAATAATCCAATTTCTGTCAAGAGCTCAGCCGCACCGATGACAGACAGACACACCTCAGTTTCTGGATGTTGGATGAAATCCCAGAATGCCTGTAGATGCCATCTACAATGCCATGCATCTCAATAAACTCCGAGCAGCTTTTTAGGACCTGTGGAACTAAAATTTCATACACAAACAATTAAATCTAACAATCTGAGCAATGTTTAAAGTATTATTTGAAGCCTGTGTATCTCTATACCATCGTGTCCAGAGTTGAGAAGGTGTTCTCCGAGGTCGCAGCCGAACACCCGCTCCTTCAGGATGCCTCTCTGTTTCAGCTTCTGCTTGCTGGGTCTGGATTTCATGAAGGCTCGAAGGAAACCCATCAGCTTGCCGTGCTTCTTGGAAACTGCCACAAGGGGGTGACAGAAGAATAATAATTAAAAAAAAAAAAAAGTGTGCACCTTTAGCTTTATAGCTCTCAAGAATGTAATGACAAGTGACGAAGAAGAGATGGCCGACTGCTGGCGATTCAAAACATGCGTAATGTTAGTGTTAGAGGATGCTTGTGTGTGGAGTGTGTATATACATGATGCCATCGTTACACACCTGATACAACAAATGTAGTGTTAATTCAGGTCAGACTTTGGTAGCCAAGCACGATTAAAAAGATTTCATCCTAAAATGCCAACAGTGAATTAAAGCCCTTTCATGTTGTCAGTGTTTGCTGGATCCCTGCATGTTAACAGTACTTATGGTTGAAGAATCCCTTTGAGTGAGTGAGTGAGTGAGTAAGAGAGAGTGAGTATCAGTGAAACGAAACAACAAAAACTGCTCATCCGATCAACAGCTTCTCATTTATACAGCGAGATGCCTGAGCAGAGGGAAACAGTCACGACATTTCATAATGGTCGATGCCTACTCCGCACGGCCGCCCACTCCCGCTCGCTACGCAATCTGCTCGTTGTATAAATGGCTTAAAGTCTAGTTACACACTTCAGTTGGGTTTAAGTACAAAACAAAAAAAAAAAAACGTTAGGGAAAGCCAGAGGAGAGCCTTGTTTTGCAACAGAATGAAGGAGTGTTATTTCTACTCGAAAGGTGTTACCAGTGAGTCTTAGGAACCAAGGCTGAAAAACTGAGAGGGAAAGAGATACAGAGAAAGAAAGAAAGAAAGACAGGGGGAAAAAAAGGACAGATGGTCTATAGATACAGTACAGTTCTCAGAGATACATCAATCAGAACGGCTATAAACAAATGCGCTGCAGTACTAAAACTGTTGTGGATATAGTCTTAGAGTGCTACAAGACGTTTTTGGTGTCAGTCAGAAAACAAGGATAAGCAAGGCTGGATATTCATAGGCCTGCTTGCAGGGAAAGGTGGTCTGTATTGGGAAATGTATTTTGGGCTCATAGAGGCTGAGGGATGTCGAACACTATGAAATTTAAATAACACACCCAAGAAAAACACAAATGCAGGAGATGCGACACTACAATTTTCCCCCAAAAAACAAACAAAAAAAAACAACAACACAGGAATGAAAATTCTTCATCTTGATTAGAGGAGATCCTCTTTCCACTACGGTACAGAAACACCACAAATGACCATAAATATTTGTCTTAAAAGGATTACTGCTGCACATCCAGGTTTTTGGGGTGAGACTTTGCTTACTTATACAAGAATATTAAGCTGATACAAAAAAAAAACAACTTATGGCTGGAAAAACTTCAAAACGTCAAATACTTCTGTTGTTTTCTAGAACTGCTCGGACTCGTTGTGAGGAAACACCTGCGTTGTTTTCCTAGACCCTTTTACTGTTGCCACACTTGTTTATTGTTTTCTGGTAATATCCTGATAGAGTGCATTTGCATGGTATGTTCATTGTGTCGTGCATCACTTAGACATTGTATCTGAAATATAGCACTTGTGTGCAAAGTTAACAAGTCTTAATGGATCGTTCTCGTCTTCATTAACCTCTTTAAGTTGGAGGTGAGAGGAAACCAAAGGACCCAGAGGAAACCTTTGTGGTCACAGGAAGTACATATGAAACTCCACACAGACTGGAATCTGAGCTCAGGAGAGAAATCTAGGACTCTGGAGCTGTGAGGCAACACTACCTGATGTCCTAAATAAAGTCATTTAGTGTCTTCTTGACTTTACTTTAAATGTTTATGTGAATGACTGAAGCCTTGAGCAAATGAGCTATCCTACTGGCCGTCATAAAGGTACACAGTATTATTTTCTGTCATATGTGAATGTAGCCTAGCAGGGGAAAAAAAAATTAAAACATACCCACTACAGGTTACAAAAGCTTACCTGATGTGGGAGAAGACGGAGCAGGCGCACTGGCAACTCCAGGTCTGGAGCTGCCCGCATCACACTCTATATAATAATAAAAACGGCATTTAGTAATTCTGAACAAATCATAGCATGTATAAAGATGGATGAGTGAAGATTGGTAAGCAGTACCTATCTTGGCAGCAGGAGTGCTGACAGACTGAGGCATTTTCTCATTGATCAGCTCGACACACTCGCTCGGAAAAAAGCCAACCTGCAGAATAAAAGAAAAACGAACGAATCATGACTCGATGCCGCTTATTGGAACACTTAATCGTGTTAATATATTTAGATTAACAATGCATGAAGCGTGGTTGGGATCGGTCTGTACGGCTCATGGTTCGTTATTTATTTATTCAGCATTTACATTAAAAGCTTCAGCTACTGTCTCTCAGTATGCCCCATAATACAATGTAAAATCAGCTTTTGCTTGTAATACAAGACTCAGACATTTGTGCCTAATAACTTGGATCTGGAACATTTTTGCAAGGAAGAGTGAAATAAATAACAAATCAAGAAGCTATTAGACTGTTATATGACCTCCTGTACATGTTCCTCTTCAGGTCAGGACTGGTATCTGACTGTGTTGAAAAAAATGCTGATCATCATCTTCTGAACCAATTACTTGTCGCTGACTTGATTTGTGCATTTTTTCATCTTTAGCTGCCTAACAAAGGCTTGCAGTTTTTGTACTATCATAACCTTAACATACCTCAACCAGAGCACTAGTTCCAGCTGAAGAAAGGCATAGAACACATTCTGCCACATGGTTTAGACAGATTTGTATGTTTATTTTAAAGAAAAAAAGCCTTCCATCTCAGCACAAGGGCTGAAACTGTTAGTTGACCCTGTCGACAACATCGACAATAAAAAAAGTCGACAATTATTTTTGATAGTCGAGTTGTGTTTTATCACGTGACCTAATGTAAGTGCCTGCAATAGCGTGGTTTGACCGCTACGGCGCTGTAGCGCTAGAGAGTAACGCAGCCCCCCGAATGCTACTGCGGTAGAAGAAAACAGCGTAAATTATAACGGAGTGTAAACGAATCCGATAATAGCAAGGTGTGAAAAGTATGCTGTCGTGTGCGATACAGGAAAGAGAGAACTTAAATATTTTTTGTTCTGTAATGCAGCTGATTAATTTATTGTTTGTTTATTTATTGTACTGAAAGGGAACCAAAAAAAATTA
>JAOTRN010000026.1:9750330-9762603 GCA_028566695.1 Bagroides melapterus | reverse complement strand
AAAACTTCCTTAGACAGAGAAGGAAGGAACCTTGAGAGGAACCAGACTCAAAAGTAAACCTCATCCTCCTTTAGAGTGGAAAAACTTCCTTAGACAGAGAAGGAAGGAACCTTGAGAGGAACCAGACTCAAAAGTAAACCTCATCCTCCTTTAGAGTGGAAAAACTTCCTTAGACAGAGAAGGAAGGAACCTTGAGAGGAACCAGACTCAAAAGTGAACCTCATCCTCATTTAAGTGACAGTAGAGGGTGTGAATTAAAAATATTTGTTAGGAGGTTGTTGTCCTCAAAGACCACATGTAATTGGTATCTCTTCTTCGAGGGTCCGAAAGCTTCATGAAGTGGAATCCAACTGGACCTGGTACATCTCCAGATGCCCCAGGATCCTAGCAGGGTTGGGCTCGTCTCAATGAAGGTCCAAAAACCTCATGAAGCAGAACTGGAACTGGAGTTGGAGCGATCTATAAATGCCTCGGGATAAGTAGAAAAAAAGAAACAGTGGTGAGGATTTAGCGTAGCAGCTGTTCATAGTGTTAGCCAGCATTAGATGTTAACGTGCAGCACAAGTTTATGTGATGTATTATGTATATGTCTGACTAAAGAGACGTGTCTTTAATCTACATTTAAACTGGGAGACTGTCTGAGCCCTGAAGACTATCAGGAAGGCTGTTTCAAAGTTTGGGCGCTAAATACGCAAACGCTCTACCGCCTTTGGTAGACTCTGATATTCTGGGAACTACCCTGGAGAGCGTAGCATGTTAGAAGACCAGTTAGATACATGGGATATATAGATGATAGAATTGGGGTGATATGATCATGTGTTCTTGACCTGGTAAGAAGAAGAGCTGCATTTTGGACTAACTGTAACCTCGTTATTGAAGACGCAGGACAAACACGTAGTAATGCATTATAATAGACCAGTGTGAGGTCATGAATGCAGGAACTACTGTAGCTTCTCAGCACCAGGTAAATAGTGGATGTTTCCTAGCTTGGCTTATTTCTAAGGAGGAAGAAGACTGTTTTTAATATGGGTGATATGATTTTCAAAAGACAAGTTCAAGAATTCAGCTCAGTAATCAACCAAAAAAATCATTGAGCAGTTCCAACAAGGCTCTGGTGGTGGGGAAGGACCCAGTAGATTTGGCAGCATGGGATGGCTTCCAGGAGGCCAGTCGGTGGTTAGCGGGCTCAGAGAACGGCATCATCATCCGATTCCTCCAGCGTGCCGGTGTGGAACGTTAGAGAATTTTCTCTCTCTTCTCTGATTGTTTTTCAGGCTTTTGGCGTGCTTTTTTCCGACTCGTCCAACCACAATGTGTTTCCGGCTATCTGAAACAAGCTGTCCGTTCAGAACCACCACGGTTTTAGCATGAGGAGCGTTAATCCGTCTTCTAAGGGTGGCGGTGCTTGCTCTGCCGTCACACGATATATTAAACTGCAAAATTGTCAGACAGTGGTGCCGAGTTTAATAAAACAAGGATTCAGAAAATCTGGGCTTAAGTTAAAGGTCAGAATTGTTCTTATTTGAGACATACCTCAAACTCTTGTGCAACCAGTCAGAATTTTGTTGTGTGCTGTTTGAGGTATTTTGTCTGCTATAAAGTCAAATTTGTGTTTGTTCTTAGTGTAAACGACTTGTGGAGACACAGGTTACGACATGCAGTTAAAACCCAGAGGACGGTATTTTATTTGATTTAAAGTGCATACTAAAGTGCAGATGAATCCTGATGCGCTGTTTGTAATAGTAACGGTAGAAACGCTTGCACTTATTGCGCTCTCTAAAATCCAAAGACGAGGCTCAGGATGTGAAGACGTCTTAGCACCTTGTTTCCTGAGGCGAAACAACAGAAAGATGTGTTAATACATCAGAACGTATTGCCACTTTCAAGCTCATCCATCACCAGACACTTTTCCTCTTCTCCGTTTTCACTTCTCTACTCAGTGATCTAAAAAAAAAGACAGCAGGGGATGATTACGGTACTTATTACTTCCAACAGGGGGTACTCATGCACTGCTCCGCCTGAGGATCGTTTTATTTTCATTTCAATACTTATCACTAGCGGTGTTGTTGGCCGGTTTGTACTTGTTCTAGGCTTAGCTCTTATACAATAAGCGTTTAATTTCCTTCAATGGCATTTTCATCTCACTATCAATTACATTTAGGAAATATTACCTAGCTAGGATTTCACGTAACAAGTTATGTGAATGAAAAAAAGCGTGCTCTACATTCCTACACTTGGTGCTTGGTATAGCGCGTAGAACGATATACAGAATACTGTCACAAAGCAGCTTTGAAGAAACACACATGAATAAAAATATATCAATTCAGGATAGAAATGTTCAGTGTATTCATTTATCGATTTATTCCTAATGAGCAAGCCGAAGAGTCAACAAGAAAACAAGGAAAGGAAACGAACAGCGTGACAAGGAAACTCCTAGGGGACGATATTAGGAAGAAACCTTGACAGAAACCAGACACGAAAGGGAATCTCAGCACTGTGTGGCACCAGATGTGATTATAAAATAATTTCCGCTCGATAACTGTGTACTATATGGTCAAAAATTTAATTTTATTTTAGACCCATGTCGATTTAATATATACAGTATATTAACTCACTTAATATATGGTAAAAAAAAATAAAGGCACAGCTTATTGGGAAATGTATGTGTGTTCGTGATTCGTTTTTGTTTAGTCAGGTCTGTGTATTTTCTCAGCTTTTACACTAGAAAATCTGTAGACGTTAAAATGCCGTAAAAACACATTTTCCGCTTCCCGAGTCACGTCGACGGAAGTAAAGTTTGCACACAGAAACTGCTCTCAATCTGTCACATAGTAGACAAGGTGCGCGGGCGCGTGAGTGTGTGTGTGTGTGTGTGTGTGTGTGTGTGTGTGTTTCGCGATCTGACATAATTCTGTCACGTCTTCATGAACACATGAGACAAGACGAAGTTGACACGTTCTTCTCTGTGCATATTAGCGAATAAATGTGCTGCTGATCTTAATGATTTGTGAGCCGCGGGCTACAAACATCAAAATAGATTCATGTGAAATATCTCAATAGTCCTGAAAATTGCCCTGACATTGATTCTCAATTTTCAAGAGTTTTACATAATCCATCTCCTTGTTCAATCTTATGTACAGTACAAATCATATGCTATCAGATAAATATTTAAAATACGGTATATTTGTTTTCAAGTGAATATGGCATATTTTAGGCCCTGTCATTGCAGATGAATTTTAATAACGGGACTTATTTTGCTCCCATTTGCCCCAGTGCGATCAATTAAAATAAAACATGGGAAAATGACTCGTGAAAAATCGGCATTTGAAAATAAAACCAAATGCCTTACATGTGAAAAATTAGGATAGGATGAAATGTATTTATAAATTTATTATAGAGAAAACAAACAGTACAAAGTCGTTTGTACTTAAATGTCCTGGTTATTACAATGTTCTGACACTGGAGACTCATTCCAGAAATGTGAAAAATAAATCTCCTTACAGAAAAGTTCTCTCAAGAAAATCTTACATTTTAACCATTTTTAAATAACAATTATACCGTTGTTAACGGATAAAAACTCTAAAGTTTCTCTAAAGTAATCTATCTGACTCCAGTCACCACACTCACCTGACCAGCCTGATCTAGCATGATAAAGAAAATAAAGAAAATTCATCACCAAATTCATCAAACTGGATGATGCAGAGTTTATTGATGATCAGCTCTGATCAATGTCACCATTATAATTAAACCTCTGGTACACTGAATATTAAAAACTTAAAATGAACATCCTTGTTGTTATCTTTTCTGGATTTTTCCACCACTTTTGTCTGGTAAAACAGCTAAATTTTTTCCTGAGAGATCAACATGGGTGAGTCATTCTCTGCACAAATGTACATTTTCCTTTATTTAACTCTTTCCACCGCTGTTACCGCACTTAACCACACTAATTAACCAAGTGTGATGCGGCGTATTATGATTATGATTTATCGTACCTGATTATAATTTTACATTTTGATTTTTTTAAACCAATAATTAATTTGGTTATGATTTGAATCCAATATCTGTATCTGTATCTAACCCATGTTGTCTTCTCGTTTATTACACATATACAATTTCAGGCCATATGTGTGCTTAGAAAAGTCCTTAAAAATTACACTACACCAGTTATTATTAATCTATTATTTACTATATAGCTTATCCACTACAAAGCGTGTCTAAGGTGCTACTACGTGAACGAAATCCAGGATTTCAAGTGGAGCTAGTGATATGTTTAAAATGAACACAGATTTATCTTCTGACATTTACCTTAAGGTGCATTCAGTCAAATCCCTGTTGGATTTATGTGTCAAACATCACTACAGCTATCATGTCAGGTAAGAAGAGAGTGTAAAGAATTGTAGGTAAAGTAAGTTTAATAACTTTGACAGACGGGTCTAAAACGTGAGGCAGTGTCAAGGTCAGGGAGATCCGCAAAGAACAATATGAAGCCTGGGAAAAATGCCGAAACCGAGGAACACAGACGCAAGCTCAAAATTCAGTGCAGAAATTGATGCACAAGTGATCAAACTTTAAAAAAAAAAAAACAATAGATTTTCATAAATACTAATATGGTCATGGTAGCCTCATCAACTTGCATGTATTATTATAATCGTAGTCATTTCCGGGTATCAGGTGATAATATTTAGGGTTAGGGGTTTTTTTGTAATGTTTAGCACAATGGACATCAGGTCTTTAGTATCAGTGAAATTTGTGCAAGCATTTTTTTCACAAAAAAACGAGAAACACAGGAGCAAGGTCAAAAAGGGTCCTCAATCACAATAACAAAACATGTTATCGATTGCCGGAGAGTTGTTTTAAACAGTGGTGTGTGTGTGTGTGTGTGTTTGGGGTGGCGGGGTTAATCAGTATGTAGGTGACTGTGAATAAGTCCGTTGTCCATGGAGTCCATGTTTGTAGGTTTATTTTGGAACTTGGAGTTTATTGATTCAGGAACCATGACAGTAATTTGATCAATTCGATAGTTTACTGCAAAAAAAAAAGAAAAAATCTGCAAGTTTCATCACAAGTTTTTGAAGAAATTCATCAAAACAAATCAAGCATTTTGGACCGCAACAATCACAAACAAATTCCCTGAAATTCTGGAAGGACTGAAGAAAGTGTGAGAATATGTGCATTAATATAACCCTATCGTTTATGTTACAGCTGCCAGAGTCGTGCTGTTACTGAACAGAAAATAAATGTGCACTGTGCTGTGGTATAAGACAAAATGTCAGCTTGTTACCAGAAAAAACTGAAAAAGTCCTCTGTCCTGAAGATTGTCTCATGGTGGGAAACTTACTAAGTGCTGACGTAAGAGAGTCTTTCTATAAAAGTTAAATATAAAGCTCCTTCTCCATAAAAACTTCACCTTGTCAAGGGAATTTTATATCACAACGATTTTTATTAAATAACTGTGTATCAATATATTTATAAGGCATTAAGGGATTAATTTTTTTTTCATAAAGTTTACTGTAGCCTTTGATGATTTACATTAATATTATGGAAATGTTTTCACAATAACTTTACAAACTCAAGTTGATATTTCTTGTGTATGAATTCTGTATTAGGAGTTTTAAAGAGTTTGATGGCTTTGAGGAAAATGATAACGAGAACGAGCTCGACCCTTTATTTTACCAGAATTTTAATCTTCCTTACAATACAAATGGGTTTGTGTAAAGGAAGGACAGCTGGAGCTGAATATCACTCGCAGAGTAAAGATACAGGCACGAATAAATGCTGACAGAAACGTTTCTTCACAGCGGGGGGACTCCGCAGTCCTGACAACTTCTAATCACTTCAGACTAATTTAGGATTCTTCAAATCTAACTGTCGAAAAGAATTTCACATACTGTATGTCCGTACATTTTAACCAAGCTTTTTAGATAAGAGTCGTTCATTGTTCGTGAAAATTCTTAGTGTAAAGAGTTTCTCGTTTCTAGTGACGAAATTCTAAGAAAATTCTAGCAATGTGGGCGAAGAAGAAGATCTGGCAAAGAAGATCTTAGTAAAGAGAAAATTTACTTATAAAAAAAAATCGTAACCCTTAGAAGAGCTCATAAATTCAAAAATTGTTAGCAGTAGTGAGGAGGACTTTTAAGAGGCCTAAGAGTTTCTTTAGCAGAAGAGAATAAATATATAATGATAGGGGATGTAGGGATTGTTAATAATAATAATGTCGGGATTATTTTTGTGACCGATCATATTAGAGATAATATTTACAGTATATTCTGTGGCTTATATATATATATATATGTGTGTGTGTATGTGTGTGTGTGTGAGATGTTTTACATAGCAGGCAGAGCAAGGCCTACATTACACCTATATTTACAACTTAAATTCTAATATTTGTTTTATGAAATTATATTAATTTCTCCCCAACACTCTATTCTCTTCATTCAGTAGTGTTCCTCTCGGCTGCACTGCTTCCAGTACGTGGATGTGGATGTTAGATTTTTTGTCCAATCAGATTTCAGTCTCTATGTGATGTCATGTCAATCTAATCTGTCCAGGATCTTTAGTATCAGTAGTGCTGTCTGATGGAACTTAAACTACAGTATATTAACAATGGGACTGTTTCTTTAACCAATCAGATTTCAGATTCTCCTCACAGGGTCAGCTCGCTGTCCCACAATAACGTCAGCACATGTTTGTAGCGATCTGCACACATTAATACATTTGAGTTAGATTTTTTTTTACGCCCACAATGGCTGACGGAGGAGGAGAAATTGACTTGGTACCAGATGTGGTACCAAGTTGCGGTTGTAGTGTAGAGGTCGTAGTGTAGAGTTGCGGTTGTAGTGTAGAGTTATGGAGTTGTTCAATACGGTTACAGGCATGAATAAATGCTGATGCGTGTATGAGTCAATTGATTGTGAACACATTTTTTTTAAGTGGTTAAGAAGTCAAGAAGACAAATCTTGCTGTTACAAATGTTATTTATTTTTCAGAGAATTATGCATATGAATACACATTATGTATATTTGTTACCTGATGCAAAACTATTAAATATCGGGAAAAAAAGGGAAAAAAAAAAACTACAATGAATTGAATATCTATGTATCATGACAGAATAGCAGAAAGATAGATTGGACAACGATTTTTTTTTTAGTTAGTGGTACAAAATTGCTTTCTAAAAGACCTTTTACCAAAGTTGAAGATGAGGATGAACAATTCCTTTTTTTCTTTACTAGTAAACAGAATTGCAGTGCTGTGTATCAGTGCAGACTGTAGCACTATTGATTTTTTTTTGGAGGAGTGATTGTGAGCAGTGAAGGTCACTGCATAGGGGCTTAAATCAGACCAGGGCCAAAGAAAATGCACACACACACACAATTGAACATAAATTCAGTCCCTATTCTCCCTTATATACTTTGGAATAACCATCTACTGTAAGAAATGGCTCACACTTTGGGAAAGACAGTTTGAGAAAGGAAAGAAGTAAACTAGAAGTAAACAAGACAAGTTTATAAAACAAGGGAGAGAAATGAAGTAGTGAGAGGAAGTACTGAGAAGGATAAATTGAGTGTGAGCAATAAAGTGAGAGGTCTAAGCATGATTCAGCCTCGTCTCTAAGGGGCCCGAACAGACCATAGCTCAACAAGCAGAGGGCAGAGAAACACACTTTATTATTTGACCTCAGATATACAACAACACACACTCCCACATAAATCAGATGAAATGTAAAATGCTGGTGTTGAACCTCAGGGCTGAGACGCTGTGCTTTACTGTAAATGTTTTCTACCAACTTAACAGCGATTGTAGAACTGATGTGTGCAATTAAATTAGGTCAATTCAAAAAGATTTAATGAGACGCGTGAGTTAAAAGCTATAAACAATCGTTCCTCCTTTTCTCTCTAATGAGGCCAAAAAGTGCAATCTCTTCCTATCCTAAAGGTCCTTTTTTTCTTTTTTGAATAAGAGTTGAGCCATTTATTATAATTATTTATTTTTATTATTGCAATGAACCTCTGGAAGAATAGAACAGAAGCCTTTATTTGTTGTATATATATTATAACAGCACAGTGAAATTCTCCTCCAACTTTGGAAGTTGGGGTCAGACTGCAGGGTCAGACATGATACAGCACCCCTGGAGCAGAGAGGGTTAAGGGCCTTGCTCAAGGGCCCAACAGTGGCAGCTTGGCAGGTCAGAGTTTTGAACCCTGGTCCTCTGATCAACAGCCCAGAGCCTTAACCGCTTGAGCCACCACTGACCTGCAAACAGGTTAGAATCCATAACTCGGAGTTTATTAAAGCAGAGTAATCTACAAGAGAATCCAGAACAAGAGACAAAAATATAGTCAGGAAAACAGGCACAGTTCCAGAAAACCAGATAAACAAAACAAAAACAGAAAATAATCACAAATCCAGGCTGAAAAGGAGGAAAAAGGCTCGGTGTGTAGTACAGATTAACAATACTAATGGTTGAATTGCCGTGGTATAAAAGAAGTAGAAACTGGAAGTGCCCTCTGACACAGGATCGGGTTCTCACCGGTGGCTGGAAGGTGACAGGCATGATTGTTACAATTAAGCAGCATGTTATCTGAAATAAACATAAAATCGAGCAAACGTGACAATTTTCATGGCAATTTTTCAAAATTACCACAGATTTTCTACAGATTTCAGCCGAGCCGTGTCGTGTGCTGTCATGCCAATGCACCTCTTCATTTCAGGAGTGTGGAGCATGAGTAAAGCTCTCATAGACTAATTACTGTACATGTATCTTCACTTCACAAGAGATGGAGAAGCATTCTGTGCTTAAAATTTCACCATATCAAGTAGTTTTATATATATATATATATATATATATATATATATATATAGCTTTATGCACACGGATTATAGCTTTATTGCTAGATGTTGTGTCAGATCCCAATAAACATCGTTACAGCATGTTGGCAAAAGATATTAGGACAGATTGAGCAAATTGACTAATCCTTCAAAAAGAAAAGCTAGCAAAAATGATTAGCATTAGGGCACATCTGGAGCTGGTGAAAGTGTTAGATTTCTTTACAAGCTACAGGTTGTCACTCTTAATGTATCGTTATTATATTATTTCAACCAAGCCTCCTGGTGGTCCATTGGCAAGACACCGCACTTTCATTGCCATGGCCAAGGATCGATAACCCAGCCATTGAAGAGCTAACTCTCAGAACTTCTCCCAAACCCGGATTTAAAAAAATGGCAGGACTGCGTAAGGAAGGGCATCCGGTGTAAAATCCTGAAGACCACCACGTGATCTGCTGTGGCAACCCAAATATTAGCATTATATTATTTCCACCGGATCTCAACCCAATTGGAAACCTACTACATGCTTTTTACAGTTACGTTATTAATCTCTACTCAAAGACTCACCTGTGGAGAGTGGATTGAAAAGCTTCTAGTCATGTGATCGCAGCTCACCTGTAACATCAGATGTCTCTTCAGTTACTTGAGAAGAGAGGCATAGAGACTGATGATGATGGGAGTGAGATTTATTCTTATATTTGTGGAGGCTTTCTATCGATTTCGAAGTACTGTAACATAGCCGACTAACCTACATTTCTTGGTAGAAATGTGTTAATGCTAAATGATAGCGCTGAATGCTGCAGCATGGCTACTGATAAATGTTTACTATGGAAAATGAATAAATATATATCTATCAGAATAAAATGCAGTTATTAACGTTATTGGGGTAATTATGTCAGTTAAGGTTTTAGCGTTATTCTTTTTTTTAACACTGCTATCTTTATTATGAGCACTGTGTGAAGTTTTTCATCATACTTATGTGCACAAGTGTTTCTACTCAGCTCTCAAATCCCAAATCCCAGCTAGGATATTCAAAGAATTTAAATTTGAATTATTATACACGACAAATAAAGACAACATATTTGAAAGGACTCCATTTTGACTAACAGCAGCACTGGGTCCCAGCTGTATAACCAATTCTGATTTGTCCGGGGAATTTTTCTGATTATTTCTGCAAGTAACAACCCCAAAAAACCCAAGAAAATCTGTGTCTCGTGTCTAGAATTATAACAATATAAACTCTAAACAAATAACAAGTAACACAGCTAGCTCGCTTAACCACATTAGACAGAAGCAAGAAAGCTTGCCAGCTAGGTTGGAAGTTACTTCTTGGTATAATTTGTGAATGAAAATGATTGTTTTTTTGTCACAATAATAGTTCTAACTCCTCCAAACATAATTTTCTGCCAATTTGATATTTCAATTCATGGTTTTTAAGGACAATTTAAATGTAACACGAACACAATCAAGTGCAAACCCAACTAAAAGAAGAGTTTTCAATCTGATATACATTTATTTCTCTCTGTAGTCACCCAATATGAGCTGGCGACTACAGAAAATCGGATCAAAATTGTTCAACCACCTGCCAAGTTCTCTACTTGTAAAACGACGTCAATGACAATCAGTGTAAGAATGGACACGGAGACAGAAAGTTTCCAAATCAACCACTTTTACTTCACACCTATATTAATCACTCCTATATTAAGTGCTTTACTATGTCTTCTAGGTAGACAAAGATTCTGAGGATGAGCTCATTTAACCAACTCTGATGTGGTTAAAAAAATGTGTCTACTACTGTAGCCAATGATTTGAATATTTTTTTTAGCATGAAATACCTCACACGAGGTCTTATCTCCTAACAGCTGTAATCACAATGACAAATGAAGGAACACAGTAATTGAACTTCTAATGTGTTTTTTATATCCTACATTAAACCCAGAATCATAATTAGGAAAAAAAAAAACAACACTGTGTGTACACAAAGCATTCAGATATATTTTAATTTTCGATGCGGATTTCTCCAAGAGCAGCTTGTCACCATAAAAATTCTTTACTACCATGTATGACTGCAGAGGAGACACACCGAGAGCTCTGATCTGGTCACATCTATTTTATGACACTGCAAGCGGTGGGGAAAAAAATCAATAAAAGTTGAGAGCTGCGGTTCATGGGGCTTGACAGCCCCATTAAAGGTTAACATGTGGCATGCTTTTGAGTCCAGCAGATTAATGACTTTTGAATGCGACAGATAAATCTGTTCATGCATATAAAGTCGTAATGTATAACGTGGAAGGAAAAGTGTTAAGGAGCAGAAATTTAAGGAGTGTGCTATTTTCGGAAAGCAATCCATTGCGGTGGGAGCGGTTGTGATGGTGATGCGATCATTACGACCCCAAATTTATATCATTTATACCTAAAATACATAACAATAATTAGCTAATGATTGACCCTCCTATTGTCTTCGTTTTTCAGGAACAGCAATGATGTTCCTGCGTCAATTCGACATGATCCGAGGAATGTTTACTCATCCAAAAACCAAAAAAATCCCAATAATCATTATTTATATCTCATAATTATCTCCATTACTAACCATTTCAATCAATATTTAGTACAACGGTGTTGTTTACCTCTCACAAATCATGGCTCAAAAATTCTTGCAACTATCTTTATTTAGATTTGTGAACTTTGACCAGCATTACATAACATTTACTTGTTTGTTTTTATTATTTCTTCATAATTCTTCAGAAAATTAAATGATCAAATTCTATCTAACCCTAACCCTAACCCTAATAAGACAATTTCAAGCAATAATAAGAAATGCTAAAAAAAGAAAAAAAAGCTTTAATGACCCTGTTTCTTTTTTGTTTTTGTTTGTTTGTTTGTTTTACAGCATCATCTCCTACTACTACAGGGATTTGTGATATTTTCCTGCTGACTTTATCTTCTCTTCACGTTTGTCTGTGTTTACTTGTGTTTTGTGTTCTTTGTAATCTGTTGCTCATTATATACAGAAATCCCAAGCTTGGGAAAGGTGCTTTATTATTAAATTACAATTTAATAAATTAAATTAAACGACGTACTTACGACCATTTACCTTAATTATTGTTACGCGACTAATCTTATACCTCTAGGATAGAAATCTTCTATTTCCATTAAGGATATAATTGAAAGCTTGGCACAGCAGTTCGTGTTGCTGCCTCACACTTCTGGGCTCCGCTGGAGTTTTTTTTTCACAATCTCTTTTTATTTGTGTCGGTATTCATTTTTCTCCGACCTGCTGATAAGTTAATTTTGTATGTTAAATTGTTCCTAGGTGCGTATAAGCATGTGAACGGGTCTGATATACTAGTAGTAAAACCTACCAGCTGTTTTATTTAGAATACTACACAAATCTGTATCGAACACTACCGCTTATGTTCAAGCAAAGAGTTTCCACACCAAATATTAACC
>JAOTRN010000026.1:9646323-9674638 GCA_028566695.1 Bagroides melapterus | reverse complement strand
CACAGAATTAGTGATGGTTGGATAGTTCTTGACTGCTTTTATAGTCTCTTATTAATTTTGCGTAAAAATGATCTAATAAGCGTTTGATGTCTCCTTAGATTTAACTGCATACTTAGGCTGGTATTTAACACTGTCCTTGAGATGAAGACGATTCAATGATAAACAGTTGAAATAATAAATAACAGGATGAAAATGAATATTAATAAATAAATATACACATAAAACACTATCGTTCCCCATATCTTCATTAAACCCCTTAGATAAATACAAGAAATTAATATAAGTAATGAGCCACTTTTATTTAAGGATAAATGAACACATTTACAAAAGCATGAAAGCCCATTTATTATTTTTTTTTATAATAATAAAAATGTTTTAAATGGCTTTATTAAGGGCTCTCTGGGTTGTGCGAACCTCGTTAATGGAAGTATGTGGTAATAATTGAAATAAATTATAGCATAAAATATTAGTGAATTTTTTGAAAAGCGATTTTAAATATATCGTTTAAAACTATTATTGTTAAAACGTTATTTATATGCCTATACACTATTATATATGAATAGAGCACCTATGGAGGATGGAGGATAACAGAATTGCAGGTAGTGGAACGGATGTACAGTAAAGCACCTCTGAGTGACACGAGGTAAATGTGAGAAAAGCTAAATCCCAAATTATTCAACCTGTCAGCAGTGCTGAACATCTCCACTGCTAGTGAACTGCCTGCATCAGAGCCTTACAAAAAAAAAGGTCCCTTATTGTAATATTGAGCTCATAGCTGTCAAACTGAGAAGTCTGTTAAACAATAGGACTTTAGGGCTAATTACATATACTTTTAGGATTAGAAAGAGGTGGGAAATGAAAGCTTTGCATAATTATTATTTTATTCCAGAGAACAACCTGTTCTCTCTCTCTCTCTCTCTCTCTCTCTTTCCCTCTCTCTCGTTTTCTCTGTTGAAAACACTGTAAAACCTCAGTATGACTTTTTGAATGTGATACGTCTTGCAAGAAAGGCAATAAACAGCACTGTTCTTTGTCTGGGATTTGAAGCAGGTATGATGGGAAAGCGGGTTTACTCAGTTGCATCAAATGCATACTAATAGAAGGAGATGGGGGAGAACGGAGCAGAGAATTGCTGAGAATCTGCTTACATTTTTGTGGTGTAGAACACATCTATTGTGTCAGGGTCAAGGGGAAGATGAAGATGAATGAATGAAATGATTATTATCACTGGTATTTCTTGTTTATTACAGTTGTGTTTTCCATCAGAATCAAAAACCTGTTAGGATAATTGTTGTCAGTTGTAAAATAGAATTAAATATGCTGTCTAGGCTAATAACTAGAGAAAAACGTAATAATAATCTGAACAAATATTCACTTACAGTGGGTTGCAAAAGTATTCACCACCTGGGTGTTTGTCCTTTTTTTTTCTGCATTACAACCTGGAATTAAAATGGATTTTTTTTTTTGGTTCGTACCATTGGATTTACACAACACACTTATGACTTTTTGGTGCAAAATATTTTTTATTGGAAAACAAACAATAATTAAAGCAAACAAACAAAAATACCCCCCCAAAAGTCAATATGTAGTAGAGCCACCACTGAAATTACAGCTGCAAGTATCTCAGGGTTTGTCTCTATTAACTTTGCACTTCTAGGCACTGGGTTTTTTTTGCCCAAAACTGCTCCAACTGCTCCAAGTTAATTGTGTTGTGTTGGTGCACAGAGTCTTCAGGACATGCCACAGATTCTCAGTTGGATTGAGGTCCTGGGTTTGACCAGGCCATTCCAAGACATTTAAATGTTTATTTTAAACCGCTCCAGTTATGTCCAATACAAGATTTGGAAGGACTACAAATATTGGGCATAAAAATAAAACAGGTTTTCTTCAAGAACTGCCCTGTATCTTGTGCCATCCACTTTTCCTTCGATCTTGACCAGTTTTCCGGTCCCTGCTGTTAAAAAGCTCATGATGCTGACATCACCATGCTTCACTCTAGGGATAGTGTTCTCAAGGTCTTGGGAAGTCTTGGGTTGGCACCACACATGGCTTTTCCTTGTGACAGATCATGTGACACTGATTGCACACAAGTGGACCTTAATCAAATAATTATGGGACTTCTGAAGTTAATTGGTGGGACCAACTCTTAGTAAGAGGTTTCACAGCAAAGTGGGTGAATATTTATACATCCTCCAGGTTTATGTATGTTATTTGTTTCACAAGAAAAAATATTTTGCACCTTCAAATTTGTAAACGGGTTGTGTACACCCAATGGTACAAAAAAAAAATCCATTTTAATTCCAAGTTGTAATGCAGAAAAACTTTTTTCGTTGTTCCAGACTTTTGCAACCCACTGTAACACAAATTTAGTATAGAACTAATTAAACTGTTCATGCTAAACTGAATAAAAGATTGAAGTTCAGTGAGAGATTAAGGCTGGATCATTAACCATACTTAGTGGCTGTTGTAAGCGTTTACTGTACTGGGTGTGAGCAGGCTGCTTTACACGTAATACGAGCCCATATTCACACCATCACGGACAAATCATCAGTGATGTACGAGTGAAAGATTGGCTTTAAATGATTACAAGCATAACATCTTAACCTCTTATATAATATTTACTGTATTACAAACGTATCGATGTTTCCTTTGTGTTAGTGATGTTAAAGTGTTTCTGACTTTTGATCAAAGACCAAAAACTGCACTCTGCTCACAAGATGAAAGATGGATTTTCATCTTTTTTTCTGTTGCCAGGACATCTAATTAACGCGATTCATGAGCCAGCTGTTACACTTATTTCAATGTAAAGCATATTAAATTCACTGGTGTTAGTTTTATATATACACATCAGAATTCGAAATGAAATGAAGGATAGAGTGTCAATCAAAGACAGGAAAAATATGAAAAACCTTTGGTTTAAATTAACTGTGAAATTAGTATCTAAGGAAGGAAGACAAATTGATGGCACAGCTATAAAAGAGCTTTTTTGGCTTAAATGTCACAAAATACCAGCACTGTGAAATTGAAGAATTGTCTTTTTTTATTTGTTCTACTACAGCAGTTTTCAAGTGCTTGTTTAAGTCCAGTAGAATACAAGTTTTTGGGTCAAGTAACACCAAAAAGACCAAATAAAGACTGAAACACTGGGATTACAAAAGCTCTCAGCAATGATAGAACTATACCTTTGTGAAAAATACTCTGTACAGTTCACCTCTTAAAAGCCTACAAATCTTTGCACAGATTTCAAATGCACATTAAGACAAAGATAAAAGCACTGGAGCAGATACAACAGATATCTGTGGCACCTTGGAACCAACTGAGGCGTCAAATAAGGGGTCTACTTGAAGATAAACTATCCAAATTTAAAAAAAAAAAAAAGAGAGAGATCCAAACACACAAAAAGGGAGAGAGAGCTCATAAATTAAATGCTTTCAGGAAACACCAGGTGGGCTGGGGACCTAGCACAGATGCATTTTCCCAGATGTCTGGCAGATGACACTTTGAATTCAAGATTCGATGCAAATCGTGCATCAATCACAGATGCATGAAGCAGAAGTTCAGAAAGGGCTTCAGATGAAAAACATAATTGTAAATGAGGGAATTAGAAGTGAGGATAATTACTAGCATGGCAGTTTCTGCAAGACAAAACAGATGCTCATGTGGCCTTCTTCAGTGGAGACTCATGAGACATCTTGTCACACTTGACCTCGGATCAGGAATGTTTTGTTTTTCAGCGGCTTGTGCTTCTCAATATATCTGGAGGAAAAGACATTGCTAGATACAGATCTCGCTCTTATATCAGAAAACCCAGCCGCAGATTCCTTTACTGTGGTAATAGAGTGTTGTCAGACAGCCCCAATATACCAAAAATACTGGAATTCTGGGAACTGATATAGAGAATGCCAAAATATACGCACAAAAATAATGTCTTTGAGAGAGATGAGGAGATTGGCAGAAAGAGATGCAAGAAACGGAGCTGGGTTAAATGTGTAGTAACCTTGCATTGCATGCTGTGCATTCTGCCATGCTTTATTGCTCAGCAAGGATGCAAAGTGTGGCTATTTGAGTGACCGTAGCCTTCCTGTCTGCTCAAAGCAGTCTGGTTGTTCTCCTCTGACCTCTCTCAGGAACACAGCACTTCCCACCCCAAGAAGTGCCACTTATTGGAGCTCAGTGTGAATTAAGGAGCTGAAATGTTTTTGGTTTTTTTTGGATTTTGCACCAATTTATGTCAACCCCAGTGACCCAGAGATCGGCAGTTTCCACATGTTCAAAACAAATTTATTTGGGTCAGCAGTTCAGGGTAAAGTGCAGGTGCATCATAACCTATTTTATCAGCTTTATTAAAGCTATATCCTGCAAATTAAGGGGAGTCATTTTACCCAGATTTTACCACTAGATATGCCTGCATTTTGCATCAAAGCCAAACATATGCTCTTAAACATGGTGACTGTCACACAAACATCACCTGCAATGGGACCACTGTGTACTGTAACACAAGGTAAGACATTAGCCTTATTAAAACTGTGAAGAAAATAGTAAAAAATAAATAAATCAATCAATGTTGTTTTAAATAGCTCACTACAGATAAGCAGTACTCAAAAAAAAAAAAACATGCAAATTGGACAGTGGTGTTTGGACAGTGGGACACAACTGAAAAAGGAACATTATCTGAGTCATTTAACCCTAGTGTTAATAGATTAAGATCTACTGAGAAGTATTGGCTTTTGTTTTTTGGCTGGTCTACGGTATATATTCACTGTCTGGCTTATTTTATACTAATTGATACCTGACCAGGGGGGCATGGTGGCTTGGTGGTTAGCATGTTTGCCTCACACCTCCAGGGACGGGTTTTTTTTGGGGGGTAATTCCTGCCCTGCCATGTATGTGTGGAGTTTGCATGTTCTCCCTAATCCTTGGGGGTTTCCTCCGGGTACTCCGGTTTCCTACCCGCTCCAAAGATATGCAGAGTAGGTTTATTGGCATCTCTAAAATTGCCCATAGGAGTGTGTGTGTGTGTGCCTGTCCAGGGTGTACCCTGCCTTCGCCCGTAGATGGCTGGGATAGGCCCCAGCTGATCGCTGTGACCTGGGTATTCCTGGAATAAGCAGGTATGGACAATGAGTGAATGAATGAATGAATAATACCTGACCATAATAGTCCATTTACCATTTGTGGACATCCAATTCTAAAATCATGTGCCATTATTATGGAGTTGATATCCCCCTTTGCTGCTATAACTGCCTTCACTCTTCTGGGAAGGTTGAATCACTGGGAATGTTGAATCACAACATTTTGGAATGTTGTTGTGTCCATTTATCCACAAGAGCATTAGTGATTTCATGTACTACTGTCAGACAAGCAGGTCTGAGGTGCAGTCAGCATTCCGATTCATCCTGACCCTATACAAGTGGATTGTGTTGAGGACGCCATTTGTTCCACACCGTACCTTATGGACCTTGTGTTGTGCCCAGGGTCATGCTGGCCCACATTTGGGTGTAATGTTCAGGCGTCTACATAATTTGTCCGTATAATTTATTAGTTAAATGCTCCTTTGATATATGGTGCAGAAAACTTTGGTTAGTTGATGAATAAAATTCCTCTGGTATCAATTACGGTATCCGACTCTAAATCTGAACAGTACAACTGAACTTTAAATACTCCATGTAGTCACTTTGTGGCGTAGCAGAGACAGGGCTCGTATTTTTATCAGCCTTGGGCCACATATTTGCTTAATGTGACCACATATATATATATATATATATATATATATAAGATATAAGAGAAATGGGCTCTTTAGATCTGAGTGGTGATATAACATGACAAGAGATCTGCCACAACCAGAGCTTCCCATTATATGCATCCATGAAACAGCTTGAGGCAGTGATTTGTTTCTATATGTTGGTGTACTTCTTTATATTTATAATTTGTTACCAGCCTGCAGCAGTTTTATTTGACCTCTCATGCTTTGCCTTGAGTGCTTTTGATTACTCAGAGGTTTAAGAGGGAAAATACATGAGGCAGTAAAATAAAACTAGATTCAGAAGCAGTAATTTATAAGATTTTCGAACAATTCTTCCTTACCCAGCGTAATATGCCTTGCTTGCTTGCCATTTCATCACGCACATAAGAAGCCTTGCAAAACATTTTTTTTTATACATTTTTTTTATTTGTGTCTGAGCTAATCGGAGAAATACAGAATAGACTACACAATAGAAATGTTTACATAGAGGAATTTCCAAAACTTTCTCTTTAAAAAAAGTAGATGGACAAATACAGTACAACAGCACATCCTCTATATAAGAAGAATTTATAAACTTCAATCCCAGCAGCAAATACAACAGAACGATATCAGAAAGAAACAGGGTGTGACTTGAATGTCAATGATTATTGATGTTTCTCTAATCAACTTTTATGTCCTACAGAACTCTCAAACCCATGAAAGTTATTCATTTCAGCAGATGAGTAAATAAATTTACTCTTTTTAATTTAAACTGTAACCTCTGGTTATATGGCAAGTTGATTGAAGTTCCTTCAGTAAGTACCCAGCAAACATCATTTGCATATCACGAGGGCTACTTTAATTAGTGGATTATTTTTCTTCTGCTTCTAGACACACAAAGAAATGTATGAAAATAGATGGGAGGTCCCTTGTAAAATACAGGTGTACGTACTGTACGTGTACCTTTTTAAACAAACTTTTGTTAGTATGTTGAAATTTACTTTACAATAAAATCGGTTAAATCTGATCAAATGCATTTAGTTGTGCTTTTTTCCTGACATGGCCATTTAAGGTGGCTCTGAGGTTGATGGGATCGACTGTAGGTACAGTATGGGTTGAGGCTATCCCAGAATTCATCGTTCTCACTGTCAGTGTACCTAACTTGCGGTACGTAACAGGAGATGATATGAGCTGTGGGTTCCTGCTGGGGAAAACTGCCTGATATGGGAACAACAGTGGAGTTTGTCCATATCCAAATGGTTCAATGTCATGCGTCCCCTAAGGAAAGTTTTTTTTGAGGAGGGGGTTCCAGACCTAGCTAGAACCATCATACATCATCCTTACCCAACTTTGGACATCTCTCTGCCTCCTTGGTCTGCTTTTCTCTATTTCGTTACTCTTTGGAGGAAGTTGCTGTACTGTCCTAGCTCCACTAAGGATGATGCTCCTTCCTTCTACTTCTTGGTGTTATTTGCTTCCCACTCCTGATACACGGAGGACATCGTTCCCTCTGTTTCACTGAGAATTTCACTACCCATCAGCCCCAGCATATCATCATGTCTCCCTTCACCACTATATACAGTAAATTCAGTCTTGCTTGTAGACGCGTTTGCCTTATATCCACTGATTTTTGATTATTTACTTTTAGTTGTTTTGTCCTTCAAATGATACAGTGATAAAATGATTTTCAACATTTGCTTCCATGTATTCAGTGGACTAAAGCCCTCAGCAGTATATATATATATATGCACCATTCTCAAATGCTGGCACTCTGCTTGAGAAATTAGTGCAGCCTGCTTACTCTGCACGACAGCATATCAAACAGACTTAGAGAAATAGAGTGCCAGTAAATAACAGATGTTATGTTGTACGCTTCCCACGCAGACAATGCCTGCTAATATTGAGTTGTTTTTTAAGACTTAAAAAAAAAAAAAAAAAACGAAATGAAATGTGCAATAAAGGATAGAGAATAAGCATGAAGCAGGACTTGAAATGAATTCATTTGAACTTCACTGTTGCTTACAGGCGTTACAGTATAGTTAGTGATGTCAGTAAGAACTTTACTGAAAGAAGTTTGCAAAATTAAGGACACTTGTGTAAGAAATATCATATTTGCACTTGTCATTGATTGGTATCTAGGAAGTTCTCAATGTCTCCCATAGAAATTGTTAATTATCATTGTTAATTAACGAAATGTTGGGGTGTAAGTATTGATCAGGCAGGTCCAGAGGTCAGAAAGTGTCAGGATCACTGAGTATTTCAGGAGTATTGTGTTGCTTTGCGGACAGAAGGGGTGGGAGTAGTGGTGTAATAACTTAAGCATGCATGGATTCTCCAAACTAGCTTTCAGTGCATGAATAAAAGAAGGAGCCAGAAGCTTTATACAGTAAGTGAAAGTTCTGCTATCTAATTTCCTCTCCATTGTTCAAGGAAGCAACAATGAGCCTCAAGCACGTGTGGCAGATCATACAAAACCAAAAGTTTGCTCTGGTAATGTGACACAAGACCATTCAGTGATTTATACATCAAAAGTTGTATTTTATCATCAATGTGAAATTTTATTGCGAGCCATGTTAGTACGCATAAGAAAGGGGTGATATGGGCATTTTTCTAGGAAAGTCTCTAGCTGTTATATTCTGGACTAAATGGTAATTGTTAATACTCACCTGGCAGGGGCAATACCATGATAAAGGAGGTGGTTTGCCCAAAGCGTGGCTCTGACATTGCACTCAGGCTGTGCTGACCTTGGCGAATTCCCCAACTTCGGAAATCTCGAGTGGTCGCTCAAGCGGTTAAGGCTCTGGGTTGTTAATCAGAGGATTGTGGTTCAAGCCCCAGCACTGCCAAGCTGCTACTGTCAGACCCCTGAGTAAAGCCCTTAACCCTCTCTGATCCAGTGGTGCTGTATCATGGTTGACCCTCTACTCTGACCCCAACTTCCAAAAAATTGGGATTATGTGAAGAAAGAATTTCACTGTGCTGTGATGTACAGTATATGTGTCAAATAAAGGCTTCTATTCCAATTTATTGTTTATACACCGCCTGGAACATCTAGCATTACAAAAGACTAATGTAGAGGTAATAAATGAAGGTACATAAAAAAATTGTACATAAGAATGAGCATAACTGCTCTGCTACAAAAAATTCTAGGATTTTGGAGAGGTTTGATAGAGGATTATAATTAGACAGCTGATAGGGGTCAAGGTTGAGGATTTGATCGCTGTTTAAAGATTTTTGCTAAGAGTCCTATTGATTATTTTTAAAGGGGTTAAATTGTTTCTGGGAGTATCTGTTAGAGTTGTTGGGGGAAAAAATTGTAAAATAAATTTGGTAACCTGAAGAGGAGTAAAGCATCCTGATTGCTGTTCTAATGTGATAATTCTGTCCTCTACATTGTCAGTTATCAAATTATCCGTGTTTAAATGAAGTTACAATTTTTGTTTACTTAATATTTATAATTTGGTCATCAAAACAATTCATAAAGTCATTGCTACTGCATGTTGACGGTGTGTGTGCTTCTCTTGTATTCTTATTCCTAGTTCATTTTGCTACTCTATTAAATAGGAATCTAGGTTTAATCGTCTATTAGGATGGAGAGGTATGCTGAGTAAGCAGTGATAAGAGACTTTTTTTATTGCTCAGGAGATTCTGCTCCCAAACAAATTGAATTAGTTCAAAGTTAATTTCGTACCATTTACATTCTAATTTCCCAGTAATTTGTTTTAAGGTACACATTTCATCATTATAAAAAGTTTTTTGTCTCTAAATGTTGTTCTTTTAAGTGAGGCTACAGAATTAGAGAAATATTGGCTCTAAGTATTTAGTAACCTGTTTAGGTCCTGTCAGGTCAGAGGGTGATCTAATCAAGGTCAATAACTAGTGTAGGGTGGTGTGACTATATTTTCTAAATTAAGTCCAAATGTCAGTATTAATCTAGCCACAGGGGTTGCAAGTCAATGACTTCTGTGCCGGTCCCAAGCCAAGAGAGGGTTGCATCAGGAAGGGCAACTGAGGTAAACCGTGCGAGTTGTCAGTGTTAATTCCATACAGGATCAGTCGAGGCACGGGATAACAATGATCGCCATCGGCGCTGTTGACCTACAGGGTGCCAGCGGAAATTGGACCACTGTTGGTCGAGGAAGGAGAGGAGGGAGAAGGGTTCGGAGGCAAGAGAGAGAAGAGGAAAGGCAGGAGTTTAGGTCTGAGAATAGGGACTCTCAACTTTGGTACAATGACAGGGAAAGGTAGAGAGCTGGCAGAGAAGGAAGGTAGATATACTGTGTGTGCAGGAGACCAGGTGGAAAGGGAGCAAAGCACGTAGTATTGGAGGGTGTTACAAACTGTTCTATTATGGTGTGGATAGGAAGAGGAATGGGATAGGAGTGATCGTGAAGGAGGAGTTTGTGAGGAATGTTTTAGAGGTGGGAAGAATGTCAGACAGGGTCATCAGTTTGTTAGACATTGAAGGGGTATGTTGAATTTCATCAGTGTTTATGCTCCACAAGTACGCTGTGAGTTAGAAGAGAAGGAGAGATTCTGGAGTGAGATAGATGAGGTGTTAAAGAGAATTCCCAGATGTGAGAGAGCAGAGATTGGAGGAGACTTTAACGGGAATATTGGTGACGGGAACAGAGGAGGTGATGGGCAGGGTTGGTGTTAAAGAAAGGAACCTAGAAGGACAGATGGTGGTGGACTTTGCAAAAAGGATGGAAATGGCTGTAGTTAACACCTATTTCCAGAAAAGAGAGGAACATACTGTAGGGTTACATATAAGAGTGGAGGTAGGAGTTCCCAGGTAGACTACATTCTATGTAGACGAGGCAATCTGAGAGAGATTACTGACTGGAGAGAGTGTATCCATACAACATCGGATGGTGATGTGTAGGATGTCACTGATGGTCAGGAAGAAGAGGAGAAGGAAGAGCAGGAAGAGCTTCTAGAGGATTGGGAAACTACAGCAGAAGTGATCAGGGAGACAGGTAGGAGGGTGCTAGGTGTGTTATCTGGAAGGAGAAAAGAAGATAAGGAAACATGGTGATGGAACGATGTGCAAAGTTGTAGCAACTACAGAGGTATAAATTTGATGAGCCACAATAATGAAGCTATGGGAAAGGGTAGTGGAAGCTAGGATAAGAAAGGATATTTGTTAGCAGCAGTATGGCTTTATGCCCAGAAAGAGCACTACTGATGGAATTTTTGCTCTGAGAATGATGATGGAGAAGTAGAGGGATGGTCAGAAAGAGCTGCACTGCGTCTTTGTGGATTTAGAGAAAGAGTATGAGGTAGGGTGCCGAACTCTGGTACTGTATGAGGATGTCAGGAGTGGCAGAGAAGTATGTCAGAGTAGTTCAGGATACGTATGAGGGGAGTATGACAGCAGTGAGATGTGCTGCAGGTCAAACAGTGGAGGTGAAAGTTGGGATACATCAAGGATCGGATTTGAGTCCCTTCTTGTTTGCTATAGTGATGGACAGATGAAGTCAGACAGGAATCTCCATGGACAATGATGTTTGGGGATGACTTTGTGATCTGTGGTGAGAGTAGAGAGCAGGTGGAGGAACACCTGGAAAGGTGGAGGTCTGCTCTGGAAAGAAGAGGAATGAAATATCGATCCTGGGGTCTGTAATTAATGAGAATTATCCACATAATTTTTATACCTGTTTTACTTTTGCAGATTTGCTACGTCTCCTACCACATTCTTTTCTTTTACTCGTTATTTCATCTCTATCATTTTACCCCTTCACTGTTTTCTGACTGAAAGAACCACAAAAGAGACAGATAAAAAAAGAATGAGATGGAAAAAAAACAACAACAAATGATTAAATTTCACAGAGTAAAAAGTTTACACAGCATCCAAAAAAAAGAGACAACAATCAAAGCAACGGAAAACAGAAAGAAGGAGATTATATTGGGCTGGTAGCATACGGAAATTATACGAGGAATAACAAACATGAAGGTGAGAGGTAGGTGGAAAAGAAAGGGCAAAAGGATGTGCAAAAAAAAAAAGAAGAAGAGAAAAGTGGACTGGTAGAAAATGGAAGCACGTCCTGATACGTGATTTATACTCCAGTGAAAGGCCCATTCCCGTGATTAGACACTTTCAGCTATAAATTGCTTCTTAGGTTTAATGAGGCAGAACTGCAAGTTGGGGTAGGGTGTGTGGCACTTCTTCAAAAAAGAACTGAGAAATGGAAAGGAGTTAATGGCTCTAATGAAATGTCGTTCTTACTGTGTTTTTTTTTTCTCCTCAGAAAAGTGCTGGATTGTCAGTGTTTGTCATGTTTGAAATGTAATAATATTAGCAATGATTTATCGGAATTTGTTTTAATTAAATAAATACGGGACGTACCGACACACAAGCATAGAGAAAAGTATGTGTGTGTGTGTGTGTGTGTGTGTGAGAGAGAGAGAGAGAGAGAGAGAGAAAGAAAGATAATTGATATGTGTGTGTGCATTGAAGCATTCTTTGGTCTGAAGTGAGAACAGCAAAGATCTACAATGATGTGGGAATTGCTTTGGCTTACATCCTAATTGCATACTGCATAGTTGATCTGTCACATTCAGAAACCAAATCTACTGAGTAAGTCCCAGCAGAATCTTCACAGAAAACTCTAGATCCTAACACAGTTATAATCTCTAAAACAATGGCTCTGAATGACAGCTTTGAGACAGTCCTGACAACATACAGTATTGCTAAAACACCTGGCTGTATAGATGTGAAACGTGTCATTTTTTTTCCCCCATGCCCTATGGCCCAACCGGCATGTCCTGACTTCTTCTTAGACGATCTGTCTGCAGACTTGTCATTTCAATATTCTGCCTGAGTAGTAGAAGGAATCACATGGAAACCTCAATACTTTTGTTCACTTTGAGAGTGAATACTGGATGCCTCTGTAGCCTTACAAAGGGTCTTTGAATATATGTACCTGGAAGGAGCACAACCAATATCAAGATGATGGTTCATCCGAGGTGAGGGTCAGCTACAGAACTCCATCTGTGTAGGCACCAAATGTTGGAAACTCAATTGCATAATTTCTGATATTTGGGGCTGCTCTTATCTGAGGTGTATGCCTAGTGGAATAGAAGAAAGATGCAAACCCCCAGCCAGAGTTTTTCCCTCTTTCATTGCATTTCTGCCTCAGGGAAGGCTTTGAGAGCTCCCAGAGTTTTCCACTTCTACCTTACTTCCTCTTTGGCCTCACCGTGTACTATTTTAAACCACAGTTTGGTAAGAGCACGGATATTCGTACAGTATATACATGCTTTTTTCTTTTTCTCTCTCGTGTTGTTTACATACTCCTGTTATCTGCTATGGAGCCAGTGAAAGATCCTGACACACTTCTTACTGCTCTTCTCACCCTTCAGATCTGTCTGATTCATCCTGATGTTCTTCATGAAGGTTTCTGCTCTCAACCCACATGGATCACTTTCTGAACAAAAATGTTTTGAATGCTGATGATCTGGAAATCACTTGTAATGCTACATAACTTCAAGCTCAATCTCCTTGTCTTTGTAGATACTTAAATAACACCAATAATGCCAAACTTAAATAACTTGTCCAGCTTTCCTTAATAAAGATACTTCAAGGGATTTAATACGCTATTGATTAGCTTCTCTGGTATAAAAATTTGTTTGTTTTGTTAAAATACCTTTGGCATTCTTTCTCTGTACAGTATATGCTCCCCCTCACTATTTTCCCACTAATTTTTTTTTTACTTTTTTTTAATCCAAGGAAGTTTCCCTATACGGCGGCTGGGATTTCACTGAAATCACAACCCCATTATGTCAATTACTTAATGTCCTTTGAAAAATATGGAGACGGTTGCAGATTTTATGGTCCTCTGTTCATGGTTGAAATCAATTTTAACTGCTCAAAACAGTTTTTTTTTTTTTATGTCCTGCATGTTGAGCAGCTGCATATGACAGAGCTGAAGTTTGCAATTACCAAACTCACTAATGTTATTAATGGAGCTAGACCTAACCTGTATTATCTGCTAATGATCAACTTTATTGTCCAAGGATAAAAGATGCAAGTCAAGTAGTGCTCGCTCTTATGACTAAGTAAACAAACAAATGAATGAATGATGGGAAAATCTGATGGTTTCAATTTTGTACAGACATTTGGATAGACCACATGAGGAATTCTAAATAAAGGTCTCAAGGAAATTCAGTGGTGCCTCTGACAGACAACAGATACTGCCAGCAAAAAAAGAATTAGTTAAACTTTTTACCAATAAAATGCCATTTTACACTGTTGCCGTTCAGTTTGAGATGATTTTCCTGGGATTTTACCTTGTTCAGATATCTTTGGAAGATCCCAGAGCTGTATAAATTCGACAAATGTAAGTTGCTCTGGATAAGGGCGTCTGGAAAAATACCATAAAAGTAAGTTTAGTGGTTGAAGAAAATGCTTTCAGATTTTAGGGCATCAGCAAGCACAGATGGGATTGATATCTCCATTTATTTTTCTGTTTTTGGGGAACATTTCAATGAATATATTGGCTAGGTTAAAACAATAATACTAATGAAAAACTACAACTTCTTAAACCCTTAATATCTACATTCATCTGAACCATTAAACACTGGATTGTTGTAGAAATTCAATGCTGAACACAGACACAGGCACAAAAACAAAAAAAGTGGGATAAATTACATTTTTTTGGCCTCTGGTAAAAAGAGTTAAGTATCTGCTGATATATCATAATTATCCAACCTGTTATAGGACAGATGTGAGCATTCAGGCCCTCCAGTCAGGCCTTCTTATTAAAATATATGCAGTAAACAACTTATCCATTATAATTTAGCTTTGTTTTGCATCCTAAATGAGAAGAGGTTCAGAAAGCAACGGGAAGGTTGCCAAGGAATGCAATTTAATTCCAGCTTTTTTTTTTCTCATTAATCTATTTGGCTTGTCTTTACCAATGATCAGTCTTTACTTACTTTAGTTTGGGAGAATAATAGGTACAATGCATTGATTTAGAGTGGCATATAGTCTAGATTAAAAGATGTTGTAGTTCTCATCTGGTCATGGATATATAGATAGTGTCCTGGTAATGGCTTTGTGTGCATTTGGACTGGAAATTTCATAGGAAAGATACATCCGTCTGACCACAAAAGGCTATAAAGTTTCCCGGTAGAAGGGTCGCCAGGTGGTATAGCGTGCCGCTCTTGAATGCATCCATTATTAGATGCTACTAACCCATACATAAAACAAATACACCCAAGGCTTCAGTGACAAGTCTCATTTGAAACTGATGAGACCTTGGTTAACACTGCGTGTACGTGTATCACTAAACATAGCGGGAGCTCGATGCCGACTCTGAGCTGTTTTGAACAAAAACACTTTCTTTTCTTCTCCCTCTGCATTTCACGTGATTTTTTATTTTTTTTTAATCCATTTTCCTCTTGTCTCTATTCAAAAGGCACCAAGATATTAGAATTTCACACCGACCAGGTTGTCCCTGAAAGCACACTGGGAGACCAAAGTCAATGTTCTCAAGCAGAGATTGAATTCAGACAAGTGCGAGGGTTCTGACTGTTGGGGGGGAAATAGACGCTAAAATCAAACTAGACACTAGACAAATATACAGTGTTGGAAAAAAAAAAGATGATTATTATTATCGTTATTGTTATTACTACACCAGTATAATCCCTTTTCTTTTTTTTTAAAGACTGTGTTGTTATAAAAAGTTTGCACTGTACCTGTTATTCTATCTAAGTTGTACTTCTTGCATATCTGAATTTCTCTTAACGTTCCAATTTATATTTCTATCTGAAATGTTTTTCAACCTAATTTGTGCCTGAAGCAGCCGACTCAACCTTTTGAATATCAGCTATTTTTATGTTCGATACTTCTATTACATTGTCCTCGTTCCAAGAGCGATAGCTTATGACAGGCATGAAGGCAAGATTTTATTTTTATATTTTTCCACCCAGCTACGTGGTGACATTTAAACAACGACCGGTGTGAAATGCTCTCTCCGATAGTTTAATTTAGTGAGATCAATCAAGCTCATTTAATCCTCGCCAGAAAGTTCCTTTCATTTTCTTTTGTTCTCTACTATGTCAACTAGAACTGTTCCCTGACCACGTCCCTGTTGCTTTGCACTCGGTCTGAAAGACAAAGTCAATAAAAACAAATCAGTGCCTAATGAGAAAATGATTACTCTCAGTCAATATAAATTTCTTTGAGATTCTAAGCATAGTCGCAGTAATCTCAGAAGCTGTCACTGTTTATTATCCTAATTAAGTAATCATTTATTTGGATTGCTTTCATTTGATCATTAATATGATGTCCTGATGTAACATTTCAGGAAACATTTAATTAAATTAACCGTGTAACCTAGCGATCATCTTCAATGGTTTTCATGGACAAAAACTCATGCTTGATACTCAATCGCTTTAAATTAAATAAGTTACTTTGGATAAACATTGCATTTACTTTGTAAATATGTCATAAAGTGAACGCTAAGCTGATGTGATCTCGGTGACCATTATTCAATGACTGTTACTGCCAGGAGTTTGAGTAGTTTTTAATAAATGGTGGCGGTTTCCTGGGATTTTTTTCCACACACAACAGTCTACAGTGTTATACACAATGTGGTGCAGGAAAACTAAAAACATTCACTGAGCAGAACTTCTATAAATTGGACATGCCTTGTTAAGAGGGTAGAGGGGAATGGCCAGGCTAATTTATGCTTACAGGAAGACTATGCTAACTCAGAAAACCACTCTTTAAACCTATAGTTAAGCTGAAAACACTGAACATGTCAGACGTTAACCTTAGCAGAAGACCATACAAGATGTTATACAGTACTTTTAAATACCTTCTTCTCTTCTTTTCTCTTCATCTCAGGGTGTTTTTCGTTGGCAGTGTTGAAACCGTTGCCACAGGCTTGCTCATTAGGTACAGATGTTAGAGATAATCATTTTTATTCTGTTTCTATGCTTCTGTTAAGATGCTTGGTGACAAGGCCAATGGGTAAAAGCGCTGTAGAAATAAATTCAAATGAATTATATTCTATCTGTCAAACATACTGTGTTCTAATCCTGTCAGCCAGTAAAAAGACCATGCAAATTTCTTCCAATCTACACCATTCTGTGTAAACATACAAAGCTTGTGGATTGATGACTCTAAATTGCTTCTAGGTATGAACATATATGTGCAAGGTGCATTATAATAGACCGGCAGTCCCTACTGGGTAAATCTCCACCTCACAACAATGTTCCAAGGATGTTCTTTAAAGGATTAAATGGTTAAAGAAGATTAAATAATACTTTTTTATACACCTCAAAATTGACTGCAGTAATTCACAATTTCAACAGTTGAACAGCTTTACCAGAATTTCTCTAAATAATTGAATAACAGAATACAAACTCGAAACAGTACACAGAGTAAAGCTTGGTTTGATGTAGCAGCAAAATCTTTCGTAGGAGTTATTTATAGGAGCACTTTAAAACACCAATACTGCTAAACTGTCTTCATCCTGATAGCTCGGGGGCATCTGTCTAAAACTGTGGTAGGCAACTAAAAAATTTAACATGCCTGCCTGTATTAATCAATCAAGAAGGCAAGATGAATAAGATCCAGTACACGGACTTGAAGATGAACGCTTCACTGTTTATTAGACGCAAATATATTTTACAGCCTGTGTTTCTGTATGTGTATCTTTTGTTGCTCTTGGACAAGGTTGCAGTCAGTGTTCATTTTGACAGCAGATTTTAATTTAGTTTTAGTCATTTAGTCTTTTGACGCAAATGAAATTTTAGGTTTAGTCATATTTTAGTCATCTGCTTTGTTTTAGTTTTAGTCCAGATTTAGTTGACTAAATAGATCAGATTTTAGTGTCAAATCTAGTGTAAATTTCAGGATGATTCCCTCAGAGACGTGGCTTTAGATTTGTTGTGTTTTTACGAGCGATTTCAGCTCCACACGCTATACTCAAGGCCTCGATTGTCTTGACACAAAACTTGAATTCTTCTTCTCTTCTTTTTCTCCCAGCTGTTGCCATTTCATTATAGTTTAAGTCAGAGAGACACCCAATGTACGCATGATAATACGGTGTACTCGTACCCCACGTCACTAGGTGGATCGGTACGTAACTTTTACCGTGCCACGCAACAAGATTAGTTCTGACTGGACCTTTTCCAAAAACGTCCCTCACTCACATTTTCATCTCCTTTTTATCAGTTAACGAAAATGTCAATATGTTTTAATTATAGTTTTTGTCATCGTCACTTAATTTTTATTTAGATATTGTCTTGTTTTCGTCAGTGAAAATTTGTCGTTGACGAAAATTTGAACGAAAATATTTCGTGGACGATATTAACACTGGTTGCAGTGTTCAAGTGTATTAAAGGTACACAACTTTTGTTGTTATTGAATGTTTCCAGAAACATGTGGTTGGAGAATTCAAAGATTCAAGAACACGTAATATTTTATTTCTATTCATTTGTGAGCCTTTCGTCCAAATATTTAGGGTCTTCCTTAAAAAATTGTCTCTTATGCTCTCTAACGCTGAAAATGAACCAAAGAGTTACCACACACCCTAAAAAGCCCAACACAAGAATCTAAACACATAACCAATGAACTACTTCGAACTTCCTGTTCATGTAGATTTATTTTTAGTGAAAACAAACCTGACTTGGCAACACAGTGGTGCAGCGGGTAGCCTCAGAGTTCAGCAGTCTCGGTTTGATCCTGATCTTGAGCTACTGTCTGTATCATATAATCTCAGCATGTCTGTATGGTTTAACCCCCAGATCGTGCTAGCAGGTGGATTAGCTAAGATTGCCCTAGGTGAATATATGCATGTGCATAAAGCCCTGTAAAGGCCTGGGGTCCCATTGGGGGTCCCATGGGGTCTTGAGACAGTTTCTCTGGTAATGTAGTGAAAACATTCTGTCCTCAATCCCATAAGACTAGAGCATATAGTGTACACTGTTTTCATACTCATTAACCTATTTGTTGAGCTCCTACTGTATGACCAGGATACAAATTTTTCATAATAGGAGACTCACAGGATCTTAGCCAAACTTTTCACATCCCAAACCACACCAAGATCCTCTGATATCTTC
Organism: Bagroides melapterus; assembly: GCA_028566695.1. Taxonomy (NCBI): domain Eukaryota; kingdom Metazoa; phylum Chordata; class Actinopteri; order Siluriformes; family Bagridae; genus Bagroides; species Bagroides melapterus. The sequence goes on along the minus strand of JAOTRN010000026.1, from coordinate 9,655,839 downwards.
TGATATTCTACTGGAACCTTCATCTCTCAGAACTTCCCCTTGACGTCCAAAGAGCTGAGTGACTCACTGTCTTCAAACCACTAAAGACCTAATCCTGAAGTATTTAACCTAGCACATATAAACTAAAACAATTGTTTTCTTGCTATATCACCTCAACAGAGTTTTTATAATGATGCTATGTTTAATTTGTGACCTAGCGAACCAACATCAATGAATAGATTGACAAAGACTTCAAAGCATAGTGTACGTCGGTCTGGATGAGGGATTCTACCAAATGCTATAAATGTAAATATAATGTATATGAAAGTGATTTTTTTTCCTTTAATGACACCCATCTGTATGCAGTATATAGTACACAATATACAGCCAAAGCTTCATCCATTTCCCAAGAGCATTTAAATATGAGGAAAGAAAATAATTATTATTTTCACAGTAAACTATAAAACATACAAGTTGGTTAAAACATATAAAACAATAGAACAACCAACACTAACTCCGCAGTAAAACTAGACACAAAGAAAAACAAGCTAACAAGCCCAAAACTCTAGACATTATATAACTAAAGGATAAACAGAAACATAAAGTAAAGACAAAAAAAAACAAACAAGCTATTAAACAAAACGAGTAGCCAGACAGAACCCAGACATAATAGGCTACAGGAAACAAAGGGATTACAATACGCAACCACTTTATTTGGGTTTACAAGAAATATACAAGGCAAATTATTTGACATAAACAAAATATACAAGACTTGAGTACCAAGGAACATGTAATTAAAGAAAACTGTAATAATATAAAAGCTAGGCAAGGACTACCTAAAGTAATGAGCGAGAGACTAACAAGAAAGAAAGGAAATTAAGTATGTGAGACATCGCAAGGCTTTTCAGCTAGATACTCTGAAAAGGTCCTTTTTAAATGTCCTCGACTGGCATGTAGGTGGGAAGCAGGAGCTAGCAGAGAATTAGAATTTATAAAGCGAGGAAGCATACAGAGATATACAGTAAAGACTAATAATAGGATGCGTCACACTTCCCCATCAATGATCACAGTTTAAACTGATCGACAAGAGAGACTGTCCATTTACACCAAACAGGTCATTACTCACTCAAAAAATGTCTCTTCATTACCGACCACAGAATGTGAGTCACTAGAGACTCAGGTAATGGCTGTGTTTTTAAGTATGTACTTCTAATAATCACATTCTTACAAGAGTGGTAGAACGTGTAGCTGTTTGAGGACTTGATCTAAAGTGAGACATTTCTTTCTGACCATGCCAAGCTACTTTTATAAAAAAAAATATATATATTCTAAAAGGAAAAAAAAAAACATTTTAGTGGTGTTTTTCTCTCTAGAATCTTTACATAAATGTGCACAGGTGTCTGTATAGACCATTTTAGTCTATAAAGAAATCTGGTACATTTTCTGAACATACTGGGAATTGTCTGTCGGCTAAAGGTTCCTTATAAGAAAGGTTTTGAGAGGTGAAGCCAAAAATGTACAAATCCTATTCTCTAGTACAAAAGAGCAGCCTACAAAAGTCACAAATGGAGCTCTTTTTTGCCACCTTTACTGTATTGTTCAAGTGCCATTATTTCCCATTACATAAAATCTCTCAGCATGCTTCTGTTGGTGCCTTTCTGTTTGAGTTTTGTTTGGTGTCAAAGAGCTGTAGGAACACTTTACCATTCAGCAGCAAGATATCCAAGATATAATGTCTCTGCCATCAAAGATTTTTTTTTTTCTGCCTGGCCATAAAAGGTACATTCAAAAAGCTTTCTCACAAGATTAATGCTGTCTTTTAACAATTGTGTGCTTGGCCTGACATGCTATCTAAGGCAAGAAAGAAAGTAAGAAAGTTTTCTGTCGAGGATAGAAAAATAAACATTCAAACCAATCAAGCAAGAATGTTTTTTCTTGGTCTCAGTAAGAACTTTTTTCCAGCTTTGTATGTTTAATAGGAATTATTACTCAGCACAGATCCATCATGATTCTGACCAGGACAGAGTGTTTACTGAAGAAGAATGAATGAATGAATGAATGAATGTATTTGTTTACTCATTAACAAATACCACTGAAAGTTCACACACCATAGATCACCATACTTAATATAATGTAAGAATAAAAAGAATAGGAAAATAATAAAAACTGTCTGTGAAACTGGATTAGAATTAAGTGTGCAAAGCTACAGCAAAAGTACTGTTATAAAAGGATTATGCAAAATAATGTCGGTATTTTCAACATTTAAAAAAGGTCTAAACATTAATTCAAGGTCTAAATAAGTAGATAAAATGTATTCATTCATTCATTTAATTACAATTTAGTTTAAACCTCATAGAGAAACAGTGCTGGTATAGGTATAAAGTATATGCAACTATTAGCCAGCTTTTTTTTATTTAAAAAGTCGTTTTCCATATGTGAAATACAGAATCTTATTTTTATTCTGGTATTTTTTTTATGTTACATTCTACATATTACAATCAGCTTGTACGAGTATGTACCGCTAAAAAGAATAAATACACAAAAAAATACATAATAAATATTCAGAATTTGAGTACTTTAGGTCCGTCACAATTATTCAAAGTTAATAAAATGGCGATGACGTGACAATAAAAGTTTCCATTCTCTTAGAAAGCGTTAGAAAGAGAAAATAGCAAAGATATCTGAAGACAGGATAGAAAGTTGGGTGACACAATTTTTTCTTAATGTTCCTTAACCTGACTAATACCTGACTTATCGCGCATTAACGCAGTTTTTTAATTATTATTATTATTATTATTATTATTTTGAAAGTCCGTTGTTCACTGGCTCTGAATATACATATAGACAAATCATGGGTCACAGGAGGGGCGGGATGTTGATCAGTACTGGCTTGGGATTGACGTCATCACGTGTCTCAACCAATGAGAGCATTTGGGGGTGGGGCTAAGACTGCTGCGATGCTCACACTAACCAACGGGTATTAAAATGTAGAAAGTTACCGAACTCTTAAATGGACATTTTTATTTTAAATCTGTTCCACATGGTGAAGTTAATAGAACTAAAGTTATTTTAATCACTGCAAAGTTGAATTTTCTCACCGGAGAACTTCGTTAATGTTTAAATTGAGATTTACAAGAAATATTTTTACTGTTACTATGTAAAGGGAAAACTGCAGTAAAAAAAAAAAACACCTTATTTGTTTTAAGTGTTTGCGAACCAAATGTTATTACACTTTTGTTAATTTTGTCCAAATCCTTTATATTTTTATTTTGTCTCTGCAGTTCTCTCTCTTTGGCTTACATTTCTCCATCCTATTCTCTGTCCCTATTCTCCTTTAAATCCAGCACGCATGAACGACATGCTTTGTTTTCAGCTACAAGTTCTTCAATCTTTTTTAGGAGTTCGGTGACCTGAGTACTACTTCTCTGGTTCTTGTTGTTGAGAATATGATGCCTAGTCCCACATTTTTCAAGAATCCACTTTAGTGCCCCACCTTCACTCTCAATATACAGCTCGATGGTTCTGTCCCCTAACCAGTCCCCACAAGTGAAAAGAACTACAGTCTGGTCCCATACCATGTCTCCGAAAAGTTTCATGTGATCCTTCACAGCTGTTCTCTCTTCCTCTTGAAAAGAACTGTCCAGACGAATGACCAGTAAGAAACAGACTGGGCCTGGAGAGGTCAGGGAGACACTCTGTAGTATTTCCTGTTTGATAACTTGTGGCGTTTCTTCTGTTCGAAGATGTTTCAACCATCCTGGTGTGTCTATCACAGTGAGTCGTCTTCCTTCTACTTCTCCTGTTCTCTTTACACAACAGGAAGTTCTTTTAAATCCAAAATCTGTGCCTAGGATGGTGTTACTTGCTGATGTTTTACCGGCTTCACCATACCCCAGCAGAATGATGCTAAGCTCAGTCAAGTATTGTCCAGGACCTACCAGAACATATTGATATTGACTAGTAAACCAACATATATGATACACACAAGGGGTGTAACCAAATACGAATACAATTATTTACATTAAACAGATAAGATCTTCTAAGATCTCGAGGTGTGAATATTGGAATTCTACAAAGTCACTGCAACAGAGGATTTTTTTTACTTTCATGCTGGAACAAGTGGGAGAAAGAAAGTTGCATTTACTGCATCCTTATTTACTGCTTAAGCCGGGGTTACACTGTGCGATTTTGGCCACGATTTGGTCGTCTGAGACAAATTTTAAAATACTAAAAGATTCCTATAATCAATAAAAATCTGTAGTCTTTGATCTCTGGTGTGACTTGTTCACCGACAGCCGATTAATGGCCGATGCGATCAGTTTTTTCGTCCGATGAACTTCTAGCAGTGTCACATGATTTCAGAAACTTTCCTCAGTGTGACTTCTCCTACGATGACCGTCAAACCAACAACCAATTAGCACGACAACTTCAAACAGCGAAAATGTCGAAACGAGTCAGGTGGACCGTCCAGCAAGAAGAGAAACAAAATTAATGAAATAGATTGGTTTTGTTTGCTGCTAGTTAGCATTTTACCGAGAACACACGGGTCTGAACGTGTCACGGATTGATGACGAGTCTTCTTGTGCGTGTCCGTTTTTTACGCGTACTGACTGTCGTACAGTCGGACATTATGACACCTGAGATCCTACAGTGTGACGTGGGAATCATGTTCGTACAGTCTGACGAGCAACAATCGCAAAGGACTATTAAAAATCGCACAGTGTAAGCCCGGCTTTAGTCAGGATTGCACTGGAGTAAAATAGACTAGAAATGTATTCATATTTTGGGAAATAATACCCAACTAAATTCACGAGAATATATCACAAGTAAGTACAAAAATATTCAGGGACATGGTGATAAAATTTGTAGTTTATTAAAAACAAACATTAAAAAAACCTTCTCATTTAGGCCGAACCATTAATAATTAATGTGCACGTCACGCACATTGATGTTCCAAAGTTTGTCTTGCCATTAAATATTTGTATACAGAGGAATCGGTCCATACATGTATTAAATGAACATACTGTACCTTTCACTGAGCTTATCATCCTTCTACTCTTCACCTTCAGCCTCATCTTGGATTTTTTTTCCGTTAGGCGCCATTGCCGCCTCACTTCTTTATAAATCCTTGGGTGCATTTCATAATAAAGTCCTTCATTTTCTGCCACCATCTCTTCGACCTTCTTAAACAGCTCTGTGACCTGACCACCGTCAAGCAAATTCTTGTTATTGAGAACATGATACCGGTTTCTACATTTTGCAACAAGCAACTTCAAGTCCTTCGATTCACTCTCAATGTATTGTTCGACAGTCAGGTCACCAAGCAAATCTCCATGAGTGAAGAGAAGGATCGTATGTTTCCAGGCTCTGTCACCAAGAAGACCCATGTGTTCCTCCAATGATTTCATCTCTTCATTTCTGAATGGCATATCTAAGCGTAGAGTCAAGAGTAAAGCATGCGGTCCTGGTGGACACAAACAAATGCCGCGTAATATTTCTTGCTTGTCGAGTTCGGCAGTGTCTCTCGCTGCGAGAGTCTTCCACCAGCCTGGTGTGTCTAGGACAGTGATGACTTTTCCAGCAACCTCACTCTGAGTTTTCACACATTGTGAAGTTCTCTTCAAGCCAGTGTTCTCTCTTCCGTAGATATTGTTCTTCATCGAGCTTTTTCCCGATCTCCGATAGCCTAGCAACACCATTCTTATGTTGGGAAGGGAGCAGTTATGACCTGGTAGACAAAAAACGTGATACATTACCAGACATTTCAAAATATTAGCTCAGAAAACTATTTTGAAATCTCACCTTTGTGCACATCTCTTTGTTCCTGTACCATCATCCTCCTCTTGTTTGCTTTGTCCTCCATCACCCTCCTCATCTCTTTGACTTCATACAGACACCTATGATCCATTTCGTAACAGGAACCACCATTTCCAGACACCGTACCCTCGATCATCTCGAGCAGCTCCTTCACCTGAGTCCCACTGTATCTGTCAATGTTGAATACGTGATACCGGTTCCCACATTGTCCGACAAGCCTCTGCAAAATGGTTTCTCCCTCACTTTCAACGTGCTGCTCGACTGTTTGGTCTTGAAGACGATCGTCATAAGTGAACACAACTAATGTGTGCTTCCAGATGTCCTTCCCAAGAAGTTCTAGGTGCTGCTGTGCTGCTCTTATGTTTTTCTCTGTGTACGAGGCGTCCACACGTACGACCAGAAGAACAGCATGGGGTCCTGGTTGACAATGAGCCATACTTAACACAAGCTCCTGTTTTTGAAACTCAGGAGTCTCGTTCACAAGAAAGTTCTTCCACCAGCCAGGACTATCAACCAGAGTGACCAGTCTTCCTGCTGCTACTCCACGGATCTTTGTACACTGAACAGTACTCTTTGGGGATGCGGTCTGTCTACACAATATCATGTTTGCTAGAGATGTTTTTCCAGCTCCTTTATTCCCAAGCAGCACAATCCTGAACTCAGAGATAAACTGTGCACCTGATAGAGCAGACGGTGAAATCATTTCAATATCTTAGAGATGTATTCAGAGTGATTGCACCCTGCATTATACCTTAAACCTCAAGGAATTCAGACTTCTTCAGTCTGGAGAATTTTTTAGAGCTTAAAGGCAAGTTCTTCTGTATAAAGTTGGTGTTTAAAGCCACGACCTGATTCCACCTGTTTAATCAGTAAAATAAAGATCTACGGGCAATTTAAAAAAAGAATCCCCATATAAATAATGACCATAACTTTTGGATTTAATTTAGGGTATAAAAGATAACAGATATATCTAAAACAAGTGCTTTGTTATAGTCCAACAACTAAAGCATACACACAATAAAATAAAATAAAAACTAAAGTTAGATAGATTAAATGATCAACTGCAGGAACTTACCATGCTGAGCACATAATCCGCATCCCGCCATGTTGATTCGGCTTTATTATCCTCCCTTGTCCTGCATTATTCCTGTAATTTCATCGCATATGTTATTGTTGTTTCTATTGTAATATAGCATTTAGCTACAAAATTTGCCTCATAAAATATTTTGGAGACCAGAATGAACATTCAAGCATGCCAACAATTCTTTCAAATTCTGAATATATTATATAAAAATAATAGAAAGCAAAGTAACAAAGCCGTTATTTGCACTACTCTACTGTACCGTACTGTTCCTGTACCCAAACCACCTCAACCTGCAGGTCAGGTGATAAGAAAATCCGCACATGCGCTGTAGGAAGTAATGTATTACCTAAGAAGTTGAATGGTTTTGTTGTTTGACCTTCAGCAAGGTCAGCGCAAACAAAGTACTTCAGAATGATGTGTTTTCTGTTCTGCTTGATGACCTTCAGCTCTTGACCTTTTCTTGTCCTTTTTTTTTTCATGTTGCCAAAACAGACTAATGTTTTCAGCCTGTGATGTCTCACGTGTTTATGATAACTCACTGGCCACTCATTCGTGTAATTATCCAACAGCCAATAATGCGGCTGCCGTGTAAAGCATAAAATCGTGTAGACACAGGTCAAGAGATTCTGTGACTTTGACTGGGGCATGGTTGTTGGTGCCAGACAGGCTGGTTTAAGTAGTTCAGAAACTGCTGATCTCCTGGAATTTTAATGCACAACAATCACTTGAATCTGCACAGTGGGTGGAAAAGCCTTCCTGATGAGGCTACAGGAGAATTTCAAGACTGGTTTGAGCTGACAGGAAGGCTACAAAAGCTCCAATAATCACTCTTTACAGTGACAGCGAGCAGTAAAAAAGCAACTAAGAATCCTCAGCATGTTGAACCTTGCCAAGTGAGTCGTTCTTTAGAGAGAAAAAGTCATCCAGATCTTTCATCCGTTCATCCAGATTTATCCTTGGAATACTCACTGTGAGGATGGAATACACTCTGGATGGGATGGCAGGCCATCATTCTCACTGAGGGGCAGTGTCTGGAAGAACCCCACACAGACATGAGGAAAACATGCACAAAACCCCACGCAGACGGTAGGTCAGGATCAAACCAGGATCCGTGGTACTGTGTTCACTTCCTGCTGCACCACCTTGCAGAATCTAGAAATCAGAATGTAAAAATTAAAGTATCGCCCAGTCATTTCCAAGAAAGTTCTGGTGGACTTCCAAAGTAGTGTGAAACCATTTTGATCATGAATCAATCCAAGTGAACTAGGGGTTGCGGATGATCCGGGTCATGAGGAACAAACTGTACCAAAGGACGGTATCATAACACTGCAGAAATGCAACATGTTCTGGATGTTAGAACCAACAAACAAGAATAAAATGAATTATATACGTTCATCCAAGCATTTATTTAATGTTAGCGCACTGTTTTTGAGGAGACTCTGTGACCTCCAAACATGCTTACTAGAGCTTTTTTTTTTTTTAACCTTTTCTTAGTTGGAAACTAAATAAAAACCAAAAGTATGAATTCCTTTAAGACTTAAACTTCTTATACTTTATTTAAGCTTAAATATTCTGATCGGAAATTATTAAAAACCTTCATTGGGTGTTTACCGGGTGTAATGTAACCTCTTTGGTCCTGTTAAAAATCGAAGCTTCTTATACGCTTAAGGAAACATCCACTGTGAACAACTTGCCTATAAATCACTATGATTAATATTTGCATGCTGTTTAAGATTTATTTGTTAATTCATTTTAAGTTGACATTTTCTTATTCAAATATTCATCAACATGGTCTACTTTCACCTTGGTTAACACTTTCTACATGTCCCACCATCTACATTAACCCTTGTATCCATCGTGCTTGACTGACTGTATGGATATGTACTCGAATTATACATTAATTTATTATTATTTATTAATATTATTATTATTAGCCAAACTAAATTATCAGGGCTCAATTAGGCACTCATCATCTCCTATCATTACACTCCTGTGGCTAAGATACATGCTAAAGGAGATCTGTCATAAGCTACGAGTCATTTTCATTAGATATATACCAATGTTTTTGTTCATTGGATAATTAATAGACTACAATGTCCCTTAAGCATAAGATGCTAATCTTCAACGTTAATCAAGAAATCCAGTTTTGTCTTGCTTTGTGTCATGCATCTATATTTCTATATTAATATGATGTCATTGTGCTTCAATTATATGAATAAAAAAAGTGTAAGAACCACAGACTGTGTAAATACAAGTAAACAGTCAACACAAGGAGTTTATTGTTAGCAGAACACAACAGTAAGTAGGTTTGTACCAAACACAGGTTAGGTGAGATAAAAAAAAAAGTTTATAATCAAATATATTGTTCTTGTCAACAACTGCTGGTCCTTGACAACACTAAAACAATACATGTTCTCCCCTACAACCATACACAATCCAAGATAACTAATATCATGTTGGTTAAAGGAAAAAATTGCATTTCCTTTAACAATCAACTAGCTTTCCTTTACTTAATTCTTTGTTCTTGTTCAAGTAGGCATGAAAGTAAAAATAATGAAGAAAGGAATAATGGGACAAATGTATTTGCCAAATAAGAGGTTCTTAAAAGAAAAAAAACAATAAAATTTTTATATATA
>JAOTRN010000026.1:9615624-9636442 GCA_028566695.1 Bagroides melapterus | reverse complement strand
TTCTTCCTATTACCATCTCAGGGAGTTTTTCCTTGCCACCGTCGCCCTCGGCTTGCTCATCAGGGACAAACTGATTCGCTACTCTCACTTTACTTTGATTGTGTACAGCTGCTTTGTGACAATGACCATTGTAAAAAGCGCTCTACAAATAAAATTGAATTGAAATTGAAAAATTGAATCTGTCCCTCTGATGTGCACGTTCCCGATCCTGTCCATCCTCCTCACTCCTGAAGAGAACCTCAACATCCTCATCTCTGCTACCTCCACCTCTGCCTCATGTCTCTTCCTCACTGCTACAGTCTCTAACTCGTACATCATCGCTGGTCTCACTATCAATACAAGAATACAAGAACAGTAATGCATATAAAAAAAATAAATTAAATTAAAAATTAAATTCTTTTGTCTTTCATTCTTGGGATATTTTTTTGTTATGATCAGTATCAGATGCTTGACATTTCTAACCATTCCATAAAAGTGCAAACCCTCGGCCGTGTCTCTATATGCATCCTGCAGTACCTTTTTTATTAATATTCGGTACTTTATGGAATGCTGGGAATAACGTACATGCAGGCATTAGAAACCGAGGAGAGCTTGTGCGTGAGACGGAAAAAGTAAACGGAAGAGTTTTCAAAGAAGACGCCATTAAACGACGTACCGCCTTGGCAGTACAAACGTTGTCACTGTTTACTCGTTATTTTTACGCTACTTGTATATATCTGCATTTTTGAAGCATTACTGCATCATTACTAATGTTTACTGTGCCGGGCTTTATGGACAGCGAACAGCGAAAAAAAGTCGTTAGTGGAGAGGAAAAAAAAAAAAAAAAAGAAAGGCATATGAAATGAAATGTCTGGAGACTCTTGGGTGGTGGTGGGGGGGTGGGAAATATTCACCCAGGTCTGGTAACACATATATAAAAAAAACTTTGACTTCAGGACAATGCAGGATGTTGGTCCGAAATCCATCATTCAGGCAGCACCACCTCCAGTGTGAAGCACGGTGGTGGCGGCATCTTGTTATGTGGAGGCTGTTCATACACACAACTGGCTTTGGGGTGGATTTGATTCTGCTTTTTTTTGTTGTACATCACATGGTACAAATGATGTCGATGTCTAGATTGTAATAAAATACACGCACAGCGACAGCAGTTAATTATATTTCTAATATTTATAATAACTTTAGTGGGGATGGAATTCAACAAAGGATTAACATTATTAAAAAGACCTACAGACCTACGTATCACAGAGACTGATGAGAACCACGGTGTGAACAATCTCTCTGAGCTTTCAATAACGAAAACACCGCTGTTTGCTCCGGGGATTAAAACACGAGCCGGGCTGTTTTTAGAAACCTTGTGTGGTAGACGCGGCACGCCACAGTATATACTGGAAGCAACGTGACGCTAATAAATACATCTGTGGCATAATGTTGACGGTTCTACTACTTCCTAATAATATCTGATCACACCTTTAAGCATGAAATAAACCAATTAATTTTTTTTTGCCATGTCCTATTCCTGCTTCTTTTCTCTTCTCTGTCTGCCGAGATCAATCAGATTCTGATCAGTGACTTGTCCCTGACTCGTCTCCGTCTTAAATCACCATCTCTAAGCTTTTATCTCTGACTCTCAGCACCATTCTTTATCTCGTGCTCTCTATCCTCTACTGATGGACTACTTGGCAGGAGACGCTTGATCTGAAACTCACCTTAACGTCCGCGCAGCATGTATGAACGTGCACACGTACGCTATCTCCCCTTTAAAAGCTATGCCGTTAACACGGATTGATCTTTTCCTGCCCTTTCTTTCTTTTACAAATGTGTGTGTGTGTGTGTGTGCGCGCGCGCGAGTACCTCTGAGCGATGCACAGAAAATTTGTATTAACCTACATACAGGAAACACTTAAGACGTAGATGACGATGATGATGCTGATGTAATAATCCTGATAATAAGCATCATCAGCTATGTATTACATTTACATTTTATGGCATTTAGCAGACGCCCTTATCCAGAGCGACTTACATTCGTCTTTTATACAACTGAGCAATTGAGGGTTAAGGGCCTTGCTCAAGGGCCCAGCAGTGGTAGCTTGGTGGAGCAGGGATTCGAACTCACAACCTTCCGATTGGTAGACCAACACCTTAACCACTAGGCTACCACATCTCTACACTAATTAATTACTTATGTAATGAATGAAATGGTTGATTTAAGCGCAAATTATTAGGATTTGGTTCATATTTAAAGGGAAAAAAACACATCCTGTACACACACCTTCAAATGGGAATTTCTGTAAACTTCTGCATTAACGCGGTTATCAAATCAGCCAATCACGTGGCAGCACAGCAGTGCAGAAAATGATGCAGATCCGGGTCAAGAGCATTAGTTCATCAAAATGGAGGGAAAATGTGATCTCAGTCACTTTAAACATGACATGGTTGCTGGTGCCAAATGGGCTAACTGGAAAAAGTAACTGGTGATCTCGTCTAAACATTCTCTTGACTGGGAAAAACCGTAGACAGAAATCTACGGCTACAGGAAGTGGGAAAAGTTCACCAAAATGAGACGGGAGAAGATTGTAAAAGCATTGTGTATTGCTCTTCTAATCACATAGCGCACACACACACACACACACACACACACACACACACACACACACACACGCAGCTCGTTTGACCTTGATGTGTCCGTTTGAACAAAGTTCACAAGGCTAGTCTCCAATGCACAAACAGCCTGCGTGCACACATTTATGCCACATTTCACAACAGTTACGTCTGCAAAATTCTCAGAAAGCAAACGAGAGACGGAGAAAAGGAGACTTCAAAGTCAGTGTCGCGCAGGAGGCAGAAAGGCAATGGGCAAATAGCAACTGAAGCTGAATTTGAACTGCGCCTGGAGCCTGGAGCCGCAGACTGTGACGGAGAAAAGAAAAGTGCTGAAAGAAAAAAAAAAATGTGGAAACAGGAAGAGAAAGTACAAAGGCAAGGTGAGACAGAGAATCTGTAGGGGTGAAAAGAGAAAGAGATGGGGGGAAAAAAAGACTGTGTGAAAGAGAGAGAGAGAGAGAGAGAGAGGGACAGAGAGACAAAGTGAGAGAGAGACAGGGAGAGAGAAAAAGAGAGAGAGACAGAGAGAAAGAGACAGATGAAGAGAGGGAGACAGAAAGAGAGAGTGAGAGACAGAGAAAGAGAGACAGTGAAAGAGAGAGAGAGAGAGGGACAGAGAGACAAAGTGAGAGAGAGCGAGAGAGAGAGAGAGAGAAAAAGACAGAGAGAGACAGAGGAAGAGAGAGAGACAGAGAAAGAGAGAGAGCGAGAGAGAGACAGAGGAAGAGAGAGAGAGAGAGAAAGCGACAGAGAGAGAGAATAGCCTAGAGATGACAAGATCCAGTTATACAGATTATACAGATTCTCTATATTACATGAACCCTTTAGAAATTTCTAGATTTCTGCATAAATACGACCCAAAACCCCATCAGCTCATCACACAAGTAATAAAAGAAAATAAAGTGAATATAATTAAACAAATCAGACAAATCTATTATACGTGGTCATTTTTTCTATTCTGGAAAATGTTCCAATATTCTAAATCTCTAAGAGGCAAAAGTATGTGAGCCTTTAGGATTAATATTTCATTTCGAGGTTAAATTAGAATCCATCTGATTTTAATAGGAGGACAATCCGATCTCAGTGAATCCTCTGTTCTATATAAGAACAGAGATATAACAAGTTCTGATGTTCATGACACGTGTTTGTGGAAGTGGATCACGGCAAAAACCAGGGAGATTTCTGAGGACGTCGGATGACGAGTTTTCTGGTTTCTGAAGTTTTATTTTAAGGACATTTCTAAAGGATTCACAACCTTCCAAAGGACACGAGCTTAATAACTGCCATGAATGTGAAAAATATAAATATGAAACATATCTGCTAAAAATCTTCCTGAAGTACATAAGCTATAGAATGAACACTGCTAATTCCCTCCCTCCATCCATCCCTCCATCCATCCATCCATCTTTCTGTTCCAGTTTCTCCTACACAGGGTCGCTCGGAACCCGGAGCCTCTCGCTAGGGAATCTAGGTGTAAAGTGGTACACGCTCAACAGGGTGCCAGCCCATCACAGAGTACAATCACACACACTCGAACACACACTACAAACAATTTAGTAACGCCAGTCAACCTACAAGACACGTCTTTGGACTGGGAGAGGAAACCGGAGTCCCCGGATGATTTAAGCCGGGCTTACACTGTGTGATTTTTAATAGTCCTTTGCGATTGTTGCTTGTCAGACTGTACGAACATGATTCCCACGTCACACTGTAGGATCTCAGGTGTCATAATGTCAGACTGTACGACAGTCAGGACGCGCAAAAAACGGACACGCACAAGAAGACTCGTCCGGAGTTTTATGTCATCAATCCGTGACACGTTCAGACCCGTGTGTTCTCGGTAAAATGCTAACTAGCAGCAAACAAAACCAATCTGTTTCGTTAATTTTGTTAATGGCATGCCTTGTAAATAAAAACAGGAGGAAACAAAGACGTGTCTGGAGCAAGTCACGGCTGGGCAAAAGAGGATGAGGTTTGAAGTTGTCGTGCTAATTGCGTCATCAGGTTCTGCTCTCCTATTGGTTGTTGGTTTGACGGTCATCGTAGGAGAAGTCACATTGCAGGAAAGTTTCTGAAAACTTCTGATACTGCGAGGAGTTCATCGGACGAAAAAAATGATCACGTCGGCCATTAATTCGGCTGTCGGTGAACACGTCACACCAGAGATCAAACACTACAGATTTTTTGCCTAGGATTATAGGAATCTTTTAGGATTTTAAAATTTGTCTCAGACGACCAAATCGTGGCCAAAATCGCACAGTGTAACCCCGGCTTAATACTACCTGACATTGACCCAGCATTGTTAGATTCATATACATCATGTCTTCTTCTTCTTCTTCTTCTTCTTCTTCTACTTTTGACAGTTCCCGTTAGGGGTCTCCACAGCGAATCATCAGTTTCCACCTAACTCTATCCTCGGCATTCTCTACTCTCGCACCTCTACTCTTCATGTCCTCTTTTAACACATACATAGATCCATTATCCTTAGAATCCTTTTTTTTTTTTTATAAATCTCCCACTGCTAATATTTAAACAGGAACACCCAATACACTACAAAATTCCTAAGACGCCTTATTGCGTTGTAATATTTTTGTCTTTCTTGTTTTGTTTCATTTTCTCGTTAGCTCGACATAACGGAATTTACCGCTACGTATCTAAAAAGCTGCTCCTACGAAATACGTCGGTTATTTAACTTTCAGGAACGGCGGCTGGATTAACAGCAGTAGGGTCACTATATTGTCTTCGACCATAAAGATACAGACATCACAGCCTCACTAAACACTTGCTTACTTTACAAAGACTTCTGGCGTTTGGTCTTCTGTTTGTAAACCTCCTCGAGGGTCACGAGTTCGAGTCAATTCCAGCTTGTGCTGCTGGATGATTAACAACGTTCTGGCACCCGGTGTATCAGGGTCGTTCTATTTTTCTATCAGAACGAATGAAGCGTGCCTTCCAGAGGAGTCACGGGTCACTTAGAAAGGCTGCGTAGAAAGAAGTCTAGTCGAACGTGGTGATAAAGATGGACAGAGCGACTTCTGTGTATGTGCCAATGAT
Source organism: Bagroides melapterus (assembly GCA_028566695.1). NCBI lineage: Eukaryota > Metazoa > Chordata > Actinopteri > Siluriformes > Bagridae > Bagroides > Bagroides melapterus. The sequence continues at coordinate 9,630,787 of JAOTRN010000026.1, read as the reverse complement.
TCATCTTGCATGGCTCAAGGATAAGCGTGTAGCAAATCCTCCTTCAAAAAAAGAAAGACGGGTCAGGACAGGAGCGACGGTGCGAAGGACAGAGCATACAGGCAGACGAAGTGAGGGAACATCCAGGGGAATAAAAAAAATAAAAAATTGAAAGAAGACTACATATAGAGTGTCTTCAGAGGAAGCTGAATAAAAATAACATCAAAAAGCCATTAAAGGAGTCGGATAGACGGAAGACAATATAAAAAAATAAAAAATAAACTAGTTGTTCCCCTATGTACCTCACACTAGAAACTCTCTCGCTGCTTTTCTCAGTCACCCCAACTTTTTATTTTCATTACCTGCGTCTGTGCCTCTCGACTGCCAGCGGCATGAGAGAAATTTCACCAACGTGTGGAGGAAGAAAAAAACAAAAAAAAAAAACAACCAAAGAGTGTGTGTGCTTGTGTGTAATAATAAAAAAAAATCCTGCTGAGTGCAAGTATCGACTAAATAAAAAAGGAAAAATACTGATGATCTCAGATATTGTTTGCGGTGGCAAAGCATTACCTTTTTTGCTTTGGTAAGGTGGATCCTGGATGATCTTTTCAAGCTTTCCGAGTCTTCTGCAGCGCCGGGCTTGTCCAGTTGGAGATAATACAACCATCCTAACAAATACCACACCTGAAGAATAAAGAAACATAAAAAAAAAATTAAGCAGTGTTGATACAGTAAATAAGGTTTATAACTGAAACAAGGTTCCTCTTTATTGAGTCATGGTGTGTGTAAATGTAAGGACTAATGTACATGTACACAATTCTTTTCTATATTAACTCCTAATTCACAGGGACGTGTGATGGAAGCGCAGATAATCTACGTCTAATAATAAACAGATTGTTGTTTTTATTTATTTTATTTTATTTTTTGTAATGATATCTTTCATATTTATGGATGGAGTCTCCAGTATCAGCACACTTGAACTTTCTGGTTTCTTAATAGCATAAGAAGCTCCATATTATTTTATTATTTATTTTTTTTTGTATTAACTTCATAAGAGAAAAAAAAACAAAAACATAAGTCCTAAGAGGCCATGAATTATTATATTATTTCTTTCTTGTTTTGTTGTGAAAGCCGCTTAATTTTCTCATGATCTCTGCATGTACCCCATTGTTAATCGTTAACCCTTTATTCTTATAAATACTGTCAATTGTTTTGTATTCGTTTTGTCACAAGTTATTAAAAATAATAGTTTTGTATGAATTTATTGTTCTTTGATGTAAGAGCTTGTGGCTTTCCTCTTTGAGCGCTATTACCGGTACGTATCTAAAAGCCGCTCCTACAATATTCGTGCGGTTATTTTAACTGTGCTTTCAGAAACAGCGGTTGGATTAACAGCAGTAGGGTCACTAGATTGTCTTCGACCGTAAAGATACAGACATCACAGCCTCCTTCTTAAGTGTCGGATATTTATGTAGAAGTAATCAATCGTACGAGTCCCTGATCAAAGTAAAAGCGAGTGGGAGAATAAGTGATGCTGCGATATTGCGTGTTCGCTTCCTCTAGAACAAGTTCTTATGCAGAGATCAGGAGAAAATGAAGTTATCAAGAACAGTTGTGCACTGGAAATAGAAAATATTTTACGAGCCTTCAACCCGTCTTCATTAGGGACATCTGTGAAAAAGCAGAGTCTTTCAGGGACTAATCGTTTGAAGTGTTTAGGGATTTTTAGAAAGTCGGATGAACAAATGTTTATAAGCAATGGGTTGGAAAGTGTCCACTAGAAATAGGAATAATATTTCTCTGAGACGCGAACAAGCAGATAGAATCGGACATCCAGGATTGTTTTCTTTGTGTGTTTTAGGAAGAAGCTATAAACTGTAGTATCAGGGAGAAGTGGCTTTTACAGTGGCTTATTACATGGTGCTGGGGAACCATTGCTATTTTTTGAAAAAAGTCATCACTTTTCCAGTCTTTTGGAGTTTCTACAGCAAGAACAGTGTTAAACAAAGACTTTTAATTTGCACTGCTAGTATTATTTTAACATACACGCTCTAGATTTCTTGAACCTTGCTGACGTCTCTAAATAGAATTCTACAGTAATCAGTTTGGACACGACAATACGTTTTTAAACTCTTGCACTTTTTCCCCTCATCTGCATAGAAGAATAAATCGAAAACATTGACCTAGCTGTTTTGTTCGTCCATCCATCCATCAGTCAATCCACTCGAACCATCCATCCTTTCCTGTATCAATTAAACCATAAATGACATCCTGACCTCCTGATACAGTACCACAGCTCCTCTCTCGGCACCCTGTCACACGCTTTCTCTAAATCCACGTCGTGTCAGTGGTGCTCTTTCTGGACCTAAAGCCATACTGCTGCTAAACAGAAGCTCCTCAATGAACTTTCTAGAATATAGTAGGCGTTAAGACTTCCTTGAATTATTAGATAACGCACAAAAAAAAAAGATCCTTTTGGCTCTGCGTGCAAAGACACGACGGGTGCGTTCAAGTCTCGATATGGCCAGGAATTTTGAGAAGACGACGTGAGGGGACATGGAAAATAGCAAAAAAGATAATGAAAGCAGTAAATATGCTAGAAAGTATGAAAACAGTATGAAAAAGTAGTGCTGATTTATGACTGATGTCTGTCAGTGGTGGTGTTTAATAGGAAAGCCAGACACTGATTTTATTACTTATCCACTGATCCACAAAACAAGATCAATCACTAGGCCTGGGAGAGAACTTCGTCTGACAAGAACACTAACTCATTTGTGCGACATAACCGGGATTCGGGGGGTGTGTGTAGGGGGGTACAGTCGAGGGAGGGTGGCTCGACAGACATGTGACACTTGTAACAATTTAGTGCAGCAAGCGAGAGAGCGAATCGTCAACTCGCGTTAAAGCACCCTCGGTACAAACCCTCTCGACATCCTCGACATAACCCTCGGGAAACGTTTTCACGCTCTGACTTATGTTTTCAATTTCAGTTGATGTTTATGTTGAACTTATTTGCTGAAAGTTAGCTATTGGGATGCTTCTACAGCAGAATAGAGAATTCTGGAAGGATAAAGAGCTCCCGAATAGCACGTCGTTATAAACGTCGGAGCTAGAATTGGGACGCGGCAGGAAGGCGTGCGCGTTGTACGATACCTCACAATGAAAGTGTGTACGTTATAGACATTATATACATTATACGCTGTGCAGATGTGGACTGCTGAAAACACATTTGTGCAACACGTTTTCACACGCTTGAATACGTCCCAACATAGGTGCTGAGTCTGTAAAATGCCAGACAATTCGGTGAGGCGGTCTGTACAGTACCTCACACGATGTATGACCTCATTAAAGTACCACAGTGTTATAAAAACCACACAATGTCCACACGTAATGTCCACTGATCAGCCATAACATTAAAACCACTGAAAGGTGATGGGAATAATATCGATTATCTCGTGACAATAGCCTGAGTCATGGAGTGGGAGATATATATATATATTTATATATATATGAGACGGTTCTCGAAAATTGTGTTGGGAGCAGGAAAATTTGCTTCCTGGGGAAAAGCAGTTCACCAGGATGAACTATTGGAAGAAGGTAAGCTGGTAAAAACAGTGTGGACAGGTGGGACCCAGTGGTGGCAGCTTGGTGGACCTGGGATTTGAACTAGCAAGCTTCCGATCAGTAGTCCGACACCTTAACCCCTGCACTACCATATCCATACCACCCTTTCACCCTTTCATGGAGTATAATAATCTTCAGCAGCATCGTGCATCCTGCTGCACTGCAAAAAAACAGAATGATTTGAGGAACAGATTTCATTTCATTTGACCTCCAAATTCTCCAGAACTCAATCTGATCGAGCATCTGTAGGATGCGCTGGATGATCAAGTCTGATCCATGAAGACCGCGGCTTCTCGCTGCCAGATACCGCAGCATTCACTCCATCAAAGGTCTTGTGGAGCCCGTGTCTCGATAGCTCAGAGCTATTCTGGTGGCACAATTGGGACACAATATTAGGGCAGGTGGTTTTAATGTCCAACGTATACGTCGCACGTTGCATCGTGCAGTTGTACACAACATAAGCCACCTGAAATAGATATGTTAACATCTGGAATTTCCACCAGATAGATGCTCAGTTTGAAACTTGAAAGAGGTTTCAGCGGAGGTTAAAGAATATAAAAACCGAGGACGTTTAAGTGACCGTTCACGTCGTGCTGCCACAATCCCCGAGGAGTCGATATCCTAGTTTGTCTTTGCCACGTGAAGTTGTGAACACAAGTCAGGCAAGAAAGAAGATTAAACGATTTTGCTAACTAGACTTTTGATATTTATATCATATCGCGACACCGCTCTTATTAAAAGACGTCCGGTTCAATTTCCTTTCGACGTTTCTACGTGACCTCCGACTGCTCAGTAGGAATTCATTAATCAGCATCGTTTGTCCTCTTGCACTCTGTGATTCACGCACAATTTATCACCTGATTTACATCTGATTAAAAAAACGGCAGCCACGTCAAAATTCCGTAGTAGCTTCAGTTCCTGTGGTTTTGATGAGATTTACACTAAAGCGAGATGAATTTGTCATTAAGGGAAGGTTTTGGTTCACACGTTTCAGTGCAGGAGCAGGAAGTAAACATTAATTCTAACGACCTGTTATGGATTCTACAGCACAGAAAATCAGAAAAAATGTTTGTGAAGCTTGTGAATGATCTACATGGCAGTGGGTGGGCAGGAGAAATAAAATGCAAAATACATTAAAAGTTCCATTTTCTTTCCAGGAGGCGTGTTATTTTAGTGCAGCTTGTTATATGATGTGACTCGTGTACTGCAGGTGTGTTCATAATTCCCATGGCTGATAAGTTAAACCATCACGCACACACGGTTCCAGCGGTGCTTAAAAAAAACATACATTATTTATCCGTTCGTCTGAGGCCGGGAATGTCGAAATCACTTCTCAAAAACACGCTAAAAATATAGAAATGTTACAGAATGGCCTGCCAAAATGCAGGAATATCAGAGAGAGACAGCACATGACGCTCGCGCAGGCGTTCATGCATACAAATCTAAAGAGGGAGTCACACGTACACTAGGGTTTAAAGTCCGTAAACCAACCAACCACCGATTTCTCAAATAAGATGACACTTTTTTTTTTTTTTTTTTTACTTTTTTTTCCAGTCTGACAAGTCATCCATCCGTCTGTCAGTCACCCTGTCCATCCGTCAATCAATCTGTCCGTCTGTCTGTCCGTCCATCAGTCAATCTGTCTGCCCATCCCTCAATCTGTCAATCCATCCATCCATCCATCCATCAATAAATCAATCCATCCATCAGTGTGCAGTATGTTCTTAGTTCCCTAGCACCTTTTTATACTTATACTTGTATATATATTGTATATAAAGAATATTTCATTTATATTTATTTCTCTTGTAATCTGAAGCAGTCTCTGGCAAAAAAAAATTTCCTTCGGGATTAATAAATCTTATCTCTTATCTTAAATCTTATCTCTCATTTAAATATTTTACATGTGTTTTAGTAGATAGAAGTAAATCAGTAGAGATCATAATCTGTAAGGAACATCAGTAAATGCTGGCTGTTTTCCTTGAATTCCTCGAATGTGAACGTTTCAGATTATAAATGCATCTAATTAAATGCGCTCGCTCACCTGTACGACCTCATCGTCCTCTTCTAACAGACCCTCCAGCACGTCTGTGGCCATCTGAGGAGAGAAATCACGTTTTCTTTTACAATGTACTCAGCTCTGCTTACACAACCACAGAGCTCAGCTCTCAATTCTGATTGGTCAGGAGGATTTGTTTTGATACAGCGGCACGACTCCAGCAGTGGTTCTAGCTACGTGGTGAGTCACGGGTTTATCGATCATGTAGTAAAAGCTTACAGAACGACTAATAATAAGACATAAGACATAATAAAGATAAACTTTGATACTTGTGGGAAGGTTTCTTCAGAATTTTGGGTTTGTTTTATGTGCAAATTATATACAGTGTGGTTGTTATTATAAATAATGCATCCATCAATCCATTCTCTGAGCCACTTATCCAACACAGGGGAACTTTGAGCCTACACTATGATCACACACACACACACACACACACACACAGACACTACATACAATTTAGAATGAGAACACTTTTTGACTGGAGGGAGGAAACTGAAGTATGCAGAGGAAAGCCCTGAAACGCAAGAATTGACTAGATAATTCTAAACCCAAACAAATCTCTACAGGAATATGTCAAACACAAATTTGATGTTATATTTGGCACCATAGAAAAAAAAAAAAAAAAAAAAAAAAAGAATTGGAAGTATGCAACCCTGGAACAGCAAGGGAACAAAAATTTGCCCTGAAGTTTCGCTATTTTTTAATTCCATAGACAAATCCGTTCGAGTTAAAGATATTTGTTAATGATGTCGTCAAGGCTGTATCTCTTAAGGTATTAGGAACTTCTGTGAAGATACTCTATTACATACTTGGTTGTCTGTAGCTAATGCACAGAAAGAAAATGAACAAGCTTTAATCCAGTCTGGAGCTGGAACAGCTTTGTATCTGAATTAATCAATAAATCTGATATGTGTCATGCTTTTCCTGTTGACTCTGTTGGCTGATTGGGTGTTTTTATTAAGGACGGTTCATCTTTCATTCAATTGATATCACTATCGATAATGTATGGTCAAACCTGGTCTTCGTAATCTCAAATGTCCGCCTTGTGATAAAAGTGAAATAGTTCTAATGAAATAAAAATCACCTTTTCTTAAACTGTCCGATTGTCCAGTTAGCAGTGAAAACCTTTCCGGAAATTGTAGGACTATACATGTTTGTATTTATGTATAATTCATTTCCAATATATTGGCTATGTATGATTCGCTCAGCATTTCTAGAACATTCTGCCACTGAAGAAACAGTCTCAGATTTCCTCAGAAGCCCCGCCCATGCAACTTTGGCTGAATGTCTGATGCATATGGCACAAAAATTTGGAAACGTTTCATCCGGTTGGATTCTACAAGATTTCCAGGGGACGTCTGTGACAAAGCAGTCATGAATCTCTACTTTCCTGTGGAGGAAGAAAGCTGTTGTGTTTACTACTGTGACAATGAACGCTTATGAGGATCAGTTCACTGTATAAAAACTCATGAATTTGTTTAAAAAAAAAAACATCTGTTTTTGTAAGGACTTTATATCTCCATGCCCTTAAACATGATTGTGAATAAAATAATCTTTAAATAGTTTTGGTTTTACATATCAGTCAGATGTCCTCTTGTCTGGTCCTTGGCCAATAAAAGCTGCTATGGAGTTCAGACCTTCTGCCATCAGTCTGAAGGCTACGCAAAATTATTGAACAAATGGCTGCTTCTCTAAGAATTCAACAGAAGTGGAATTTTATAAGCGAGTGAGGAAGCCATGTGGTTGAGTTAAAATAAATTTAGAGCCATGAACTAACATAGATATTAAAATAGAGGCTTACCAAATATTATATGTATACGTAGGTATTAAGCATTATTAAGTATTTACCCCCAGTGAAACTCACACTGAATTCATTTTAAAATTCAATTACGGATTTCTGACATCATTTCCCTGCTCCTTCTTTCAGATGTGTTTGGGATTTTTGGGATTGGGTTTTTTTTTTTTTTTTTTTTTTTTTAAATGATTATTATGCACCCATAGACCATACAGCCAAAAAAATGTTGGCCAACAGAGACAGGAATATTGATTGTGTTCAGATGAATTGTGTAGTGAATGTGTTTGTGGACTTTTAGGATGATGCATATGGATTGTGGTCACTGCTACAGAATATTTGCTTTAAAGGAGTCGGACACAGGAGGCGAGGATCATTTTTTTAATACCGGTTTCAATCTGGAGGAAAAATAGAAAATGGTCGGTAAGTGTGAATGGGTGAGAAATGCAGGAAAGAAGAATGAGAGCAGGGAGCATCACTCAGTGGTTACATAATTTAAGGTACTGACCAGCCAACTTACGATCTCGCAGGGCCATACAATTTGGTCTGGGCTTAATAACAGCATATTTAATGTGACACTACTGACAGATCCAATCTACAAGAACTGCACTAGCACACTCCCTGGTTTAAGTCTGTGTGTGTGTGTGTGTGTGTGTCCGTGTCTGTGTCTGTGTACGAGTTTGTGTTTGTCCCCATGCATGTCCCCATGTGTGTTTGTCTGTGTGTGTCCCCCGCGTCTGTGTGTCCCTATGTGTTTGTCTGTGTGTGTCTGTATGTGTGTGTCCCCCTGGGTGTCCGTGTGTCCCTGTGTGTGTGTGTCCATCTGTGTCCCCATGTCTGTGTGTCCCCATGTGTTTGTCTGTGTGTGTGTCTGTATGTGTGTGTCCATGTGTGTCCCCCTGTGTGTGTCCATCTGTGTGTGTCTGTATGTGTGTGTCCCCCTGGGTGTCCGTGTGTGTGTCCATCTGTGTCCCCCTCTGTGTGTGTGTCCATCTGTGTGTCCCCGTGTTTGTGTCCCTGTGTGTCCCCCTGTGTGTGTGTGTCCCCATGTGTTTGTCTGTGTGTCTGTATGTGTGTCCCCCTGTGTGTCCCCGTGTTCGTGTCCCTGTGTGTCCCCCTGTGTGTGTGTCCATCTGTGTGTCCCCATGTGTTTGTCTGTATGTGTGTCCCCCTGTGTGTCCATGTGTCCCCGTGTCTGTGTCTCTGTGTGTCCCCGTGTCTGTGTGTCTCCCTGTGTGTCCCATGTGTGTCCCTGTGTGTGCGCGTGTGTGTGTACTTGTTCATTGCCATATAGAAATGTACAAGCTCATACACACTGAATTTTACAGTTGCAACATTAATCAAACACAGCATGGCTGCCACAGAAATCTAGAAAAATCCTCAATTAAATGTAGCCTTTGGAATTAGAAGCCAAAATAATGACTTTAGGGACTGATTTTTATTCACACGCTTTTTCCGGCGGCATTTCGGCTCCCTGTGCTGACACTCAAAAGACGTTGCTGATTAAAGTGGGACAAAAAAAGAAACAAGAAAAAAAAAAAAAAAAAAGAAACCTAATGCAAGTGAGCGTCAGGAAGCTGATCATAGGAGACACACAAATTGAAAGTCTAAATCTGTTTTAATGCCCTTTAAAAAAAAAAAAACGGAAAAAAAAGTATGAGGTAACAAACTTAACACTCGAGTTCCTTCAATATCACCGGAGTTACTACAGTACTTCAAATAATGTTGAATATATTCCCCGTGAGCCGCTACGTAATTAGAGCTGAGTTACTTGTACGGAGCGTTCTCTTACCTGACAGAACAAAAGCTGTTGATGAATTTTCTCTTACGATAAAGCAGGCTGCCATTCAAATGAGTATTATCATTTCTATAGTAACAGCTCATTTACATGTATTAGCATAGTGGACATATAATCGTTGACAAGAACCATTAAAAGCATGCTAAATATATTTTCCGAGCATTATTGTAACTTCATCGAAATCTTAGTAAGAATATATTACAGTAAAAAAAAAAAAAAAAAAAAAAAAAAAACCCACAGTGGTCAGTGAAATAATAAATGTACTGAAAATAATGAATGAACACCAGACACTAAAGTATATAGTAATAATAATTTTCTGTCTTTATTGTAGACATTTTTAATGATAAACCATGAACTTTTTGCGGTTTTCTTTGTCTCTCAGTATCTCTTCATTTCACAGCAAAACTTTAAAACAATACATTTCTGACGAAACTAAAAATAGTGTATGGAAATAATACTTTAAAAACAATACTATTTTCGTATTTTATATACCGGTCGACTGTACGAACTCCGGTGACCGAATCGAGTGACTGACTGCTTGTTACTGAGTGAGAAATAGCGGAGCGGAGCGAGTCGAATAACTGTGAAAGACTGCGCCTGCTTGGGAGCGAGGGAGAAAAGTAAAACCCGGAGTAGAGTCAAAAAAATTGTTAGCGTTAGCGCCGCCTCCCGCTCCCCGCTCCGTGCACGTCCCTGGTTTACACTATGTCAGAGCAGGACATAAAGGTTTGAACGACTAGCACATAATGACGCATTAATATTACTTGCTTGACACACTGGCTGTTTTTTTTCCATGCTTGTTTAAATGGAGGTGAAAATTGATCCATTAATGAAATCCAGTACAGCTAAGAGCAAATCAGTTTGCTCTTTCAAAGACAGCAGAAGTGCAACTGAAGCAAAATAAGGAATCGGTTCTCGGTGAATAAAATAACAAACTGTAATTTAGATTTTCTCCATTTTTCATTTATACCTGTTGACCGTCCACAATAAGTTGTTGAAGGAATTCGTCACCAATTTCAAGCAAAATCGAAAGCTTTTATATGAACTGGCCCGTATTTGACAATTTCACCTTTTTATTTAGTCAGTCGATGCTTCTAGCCAGTGTCTTGAGTCATCAGAAAGAATGGCGAAGTTACTTTTACTTACTACATTACTACACAATCGGGAATTAATAGCTGTGACTGTGAAATCTCAGTAGGAAAAAAAAGGAGAAAAGCTTTAAAAAAAAAAAAAAAAAAAAAAAAAAAAAATTCATCCACAGGTGCAGATTCATTCTCTTGAAATTTCTCGCTGCTGCAAAGAAACAGCAGCGCTTTGCCAAGCTCTAAGTATTCAGCTTCTTTTCTTTTATTTCTTTTTCTTTTCTGGGCACCGCTGTGATACAAGCATTTTATGGTCGCATGCAGGTCCGATTAGCTAGCGATACAGGATCTCTTCAGGTAAAAAAAAAAAAAAAATGAATAAATAAATAAATAAATAAATGAACGAGTCTCATTTATTCACTTTATTCAGCCATCTGCCGGAGCTAGGTTAGGGCCACTCTGTTGCATCTGTGTGGTAACGACCGTCAGTGGTGTTAGCATATTATGGTGAAATAAATTTTAAAAGGGGTTTTTAAACAGAAAGGCTTGAAAATATCCTTAAATCCAAGAATCACGTCAGTCAGGAGAGTAAATTTTAACTATACACCCACCACTAAAGGAACAAGAGAGAGTTTATATTCCAAATTGCGCACTTAACAGTCATATGGTCCAGAATGACCCAGGCAATCAAATAGCCGACTGGTAGAAGAAGTTCACTGCCTGACACCAGTACACCACCACAGCATAGATAAATGACCTTTAGAGCAACTTTAGGAATCTTTAGACTGTCCTAATGCACTGTGAGTTATTTTATTTTATTTTCACTATTGCCTTTAATCAATAAGACTAGTAATTACTTAAGTTACTTAATTTACTGAAGCAAAATCATTTAGAGAATTAGAGTAGAGTAGAGTAGTGGGGGGAAAAAAAGAAAATAATAGAGTACAGCAGTGAAGTAGAATAGAGCAGGGTAGAGTTTAATAGAAAAGAATAGAAAGTAATAGAGTCTAACAAAGCAGAATAGAGTAGAGGAAAATAGAGTAAAACAGAAGAAGTAGCTGGGAGTGTGCTAATAGAGTAGACGAGGTCTATGGCAGATGACAGCACTGCTGATCAGGCTCACAGCAAACAATGATGAGTTAGGATGGTTCTTCTTGACCTTTTCATCTGCTGCCATAACAACAATCTGGATCTGAATGTCACTTAACCTAAACGGTTAATTGTGCTGCAGGAAAAAATCATACTCCTGGGGCTCATACTCCTGCAAGCATCAACGGCTCAGCTATGAGAATCCTCAGTAGCTTTAGATCAGCTGTCAGAGTCCTTATCTCGGTCCCTAAACACCAGCAGCATTTAAAAATACACAGCAGCATCCATTCTTTTTTGAGGAGATTTAAAATAAATAAATAAATAAATTGGGCCAAATACAGCAGCCTTGGTCAGTACTTACCGGTGCAATATAAATGGCAACGTGAGCACGAATGACCGAATGACTGCAAGAACTACATAAAAAAAAAAAAATCTCATTACCACAGCTATCACACAACTCCAGAAGATCTATTTAACCAGATTCAAGATGAGAGCCCAGTCTATAATCACGGACTCCTCTCATCCAGATAATGCCCTGCTGTCCCTCTCCCTTCCTGCAAACACCTCAAACACCTCTACGGCGCCACAGCACACACTTCCCAGGCACAGGAACAGCTTCTTCCCTCAGGCTATAATGACTCTCAACAGCAGGCTTTAACGGACGCTGACTTTCACTACCTTGCTAGACCAATTCTCTCATGCAATCCAACTGCAATAAACCCCGTATTTTACGTATCATGTGTTAAAAAAAATATACATATAAATAAAATGATAATAATAATCAACCTACCACATGCAACTGACTGGTGATATGTCATCATCTAGGCTGAAAAAGTACATTTAGAATTTTATTACCTTTTTTGTTGATGTTTTTTTCCCCAACTAGTACACAACTCCTCACAGCAGTTATTACTGAAAGTATTAATTTATTAGATTTAGTTTGGAATAGAATTAACTCATCTGTATTAACGTTGCATTCCTGAGACAAAAATAGCTCTCGGACCTTGTTATAAAAGCAGATCTCATACACACAGCTATTATTAAAATCCTCATTATGGCTTAAAGCTCTTTATTCCTCCACCTATCTACCGTTCTGTAATTGCTGTACAATGCTCCATTTCCACCAGAGTTTAATTAAGACCTACACGTCAGACCAAGTGTCACTCAGGCCAGCAAAGCCAGTTGGCATAGCAACCACCAGTGTGGAAGTACAAAGTACTTAGTGATGTCTGGCATGGCTATATATTTTCATTTATTTTAATATCTGGAGTGTGAACATGATGTCCAGGAGTTGCTGTATGTCAGGGTGTTCAAGGTTTTATTGAGGAAATAGAGGTGCGATGGTATACTGGGCTGTAAATCTTTGGATAACCTTGAGGTAGTTACATCAGTGACATTATACTATACTGATGACATCACAACACAACCACTCTGCTGTAACGGCTTTGGAGAACGGCTACGGCACAAGAGCATTAAAAAGGTCAGGCACCGATGACAAGAAGCCTGGCGTGTGGTCGGTGTTCCAGTTCATCCCAAACCCCATATTCAGTGGTGTTCAGGTCAAAGGTCTACACAGGCCATACTACATCGTTCATACCAACCTTTGCTTTGCTTTCTGCACAGGGACATTATCACGCTCGAACAGATTTGGAGTAGGTCCCTTAGTTCCAGTGAGGAGAAATCTTAATAAGACAGTATATAATATAAATATAATATACATTTACACATTTAGATATAATTCCCAGTTTCCGGGAGTATTAACAGTTATGTTCTTAGCCTGTTTAGCTTAGCCTGTGTTTAGACAGCTGGATTTATTATTATTTTTTTTAGTAGGGTTGCGACTTTTCTTTGCTCTTAATCATTCATATATTCAATTCAAGCTTCACACTGCCTGCTAGCCCTGTGGTCAGATTTGTAATAAACAACAGACCGATTGAATTATATCAACTGAACCAAGGTTACCACAACAGTGAGGCTCAATGTGGATTTAGGAATGGTCCAGGATGGGTGATTCCTGGATCCTGATTCTACTATTGGTATAAATACTGGCTAAGCAGACTTAAATGTGGCTAAAGGTCTGCTGGCTCTGTAATTGAAGTATCATATTTTTGACAGTGTATTTAAAACTGGCATATATTAATAATGACTTTGTGTGACAATTCAAAATGGCATCTTCTTTCAGAGCCTCTTATTAGTGGATTAGTGATTTGCATATCTGCAGGCTGACATTTAAGCAGGTCTATACAAATGCCAATTATATTAGCCCGCGCTAAGAGGAAGTGACGGTCTGAGGAATAGAGGCTCGTCTGGGGCTTTCGCTCATCTAGGAGCTGATCAGATTCACTTTAGAGATTGTTATCCCACCAAACATTACATGAATTTCTCAAGCAGTTCCACAAAAAAGCATATTTCCCTGAGCTCCATGTCACCCCAGGTGATCTTCTACTTGGTTACCCTGTTGATCTGTTCCACAAATAACGGTTTAAGGTTAATTAATGCCAAATAGAGAAAGAAAGAAAGAGAGAGCGAGGGAGAGAGAGTGAGAGAGAGAGAGAGAGAGAGAGAAAGGAAGGAAGGGAGGGACGGTTGAGTGAAAGATTGATCAGGGAGCCTGTCATGCAGCTATAATTACTAACTCTGTGGAGATCTTTATAACATTTCAGGGGACAAACTTTTAATTGCAAATCCTTATTTTGGCCTGATTAATCCTGACTCATCTGCCTTTAATTACCCCCCACATTCACACTTGTATCTTTCAATCAATCAAGCATCTAATAACTCAAATATGTCCAATGAAGCACTTACTATCAAGACATCCTTTTAAAAAAAAATCAGGCTTATAAAAGCATAAGAAAAGTCGTGACAGACTAATGCACTAGCGTGAATAAAAACGAACATATATACACATCTATAATAAAGATGCGACATCTACAGAACACATACAACGTGTCAAATGACAATCTCAACAGGCAAAGCTCAAGAACGTCTTAGCTTTTAGCTTTATCTTCATCTCATCAACAAGTGATAAGACCTCTAATGCCGGCTCTCCACACGGAGATGAATTTGCACTTTACTTTGGGTGGCTTGTAATCTCAAGAATATAATAAGATTAGTATCTAATTTGATGTTCTCTCTGTAGAAAGAGAGTAGAGTGTAGACTTGTGAGAAAATAAAGCCCTTAAGAAAGATTTTACTAGGCCAGGCTTCTTCCAGAACATGTACCATTTACCAATACAAGGAAAAAGTAACAAAAAAAAAAAGATGGAAGTAAAAAACTTAATGCGGAGATGCATATAAATTCTTTCTTTAGGAGACAATTGTAATATAAACTCCTTGAAGAACTGGAAGCATACTTTGAAAGAAGCTCTGTATTACGTAATAAATTCTACACGTCTTTCATAGCTTTACAGGCTAAGTTAGAACAACAGATTAAGGGGTTTTCCCCCCGCACACAGGTTTAGAAGCTAAACTTAAAAAATGTGTAGTGCCAAAACAAAAATCTAATCTAAATCAAATAATAATAAATAAAAAAGGAACAAAACATTTAGTATGCATTCCTAGTGCACATTTAAAAAAAAAAAAATCACACCAGCGATGCCCATGTTCAGTAATCTGAAAAAAGGAACAACCGAGAAAATCCTATCTTTAAAAATATGTTTACATTTCCATTTAAGGTCATTTGGCAGACGCCCTTATCCAGAGCGACGTACAAAAGTGCTTTTAAATCTGTCTTTGAATACATT
>JAOTRN010000026.1:9554185-9568515 GCA_028566695.1 Bagroides melapterus | reverse complement strand
GAAGAGTTTGGAGAAGGAAAGGAAGGGCTGAAGCTCTAAAGCAGGAATTGGGTCACTGGTGTTTATTGATGATGTAACTGCTGATAGAAATATCAGGGTGAATTTTATAGAGCTGTACTTTCTGCTCGGATGGATAAAGCCAGAATCATCGAGTCATCTGACATCAAAACATTTTTCATTCAATGAAACTTAAGGCAAAAAGGTTCACAAACAAGGTGAAGAAAATATCAAGGGAGGAAACTCACTATTTGCTGATGTCCATAGATTCCTATTTTTCCAGTAATCTTTGACCAAAGGATTTTCCCCCAGCTGTTAAAACTACCCCTTACGTCTCATTTTCTTACATTATCTAATTACTTTTGAGCCTATGAAAACGGAGTTGTTAAAAAATGACTCTAATTCAGTTAATTAAACAGTTAATGTAATATCTTTTCTAAGATAAAGGAACCAGACTCAAAAGTGAGCCTCATCCTCATTTGGGTGACACTGGAGGGTGCGAATTAAAAATATACAGTCCAACAATTGTGTATTAGTTAGAAGGTTGTTGTCCTCAAAGACCACATGTAGATGGTATCTCCTCTTAGAATGACCGAAAGCTTCATGAAGCGGGATCATCCAACTGGGGCAGTTACATCTGTGGATGCCCCACGATCCTAGCAGGCTTGGCCTCATCTCAATGAGGGCTCCGAAATCTTCATGAAGCGGAACACAACTGGGGTTGGAGCCATCTCAGAATGCCTCACACTATCAGGAAGGATGTTCCAAAGTTTGGGAGCTAAACCACGTAGAACCTCACAGATTGTACAACACACAGATCCTTCGACTGGAAGATTTAGATGTCGATATGTAACGTGCACGTGCGACATACTGTAATGTTGCTGTTGATCGGATAGAAAGCGCCACAAATAAGTTGCATGCACGTATTTCTTTTTTCTTTGCACTGAGAGTCTGTATTATAGTCAAAAGGTAGAAAGAAATCGGCCCCAGACTCATTTCTACCACTCTGTTTGGCCACCATTGGTGCTGTTGTGCTCGGTTTAATAATAAAAGTCCACAATATTCCACATGTATTATGATGAGAAAAAATAATAATAAATAAATAAATAAATAAAAATAAAAAAATATTAGAAAAAATGTAACATATTTAACAAAAATATTGATGTCTTTTTTTTTATGATGTTTAAAATAAACTATTTAGTTAGATGGACACAGGGTATGTGAATGATATGGATATATTTTTTACAATCCTTGTCCTTGTGATTTATGTGATTATTCTTTTTTTAAGTCAATGCATCTGTCCAATCTTTAAACCCCTAACTAATTAAACTATTTTGTAGTGAGAAAATAAAGTTTTTTGCTACATCTATATAAACCTCATGTATAATGCTGTGGCCATATTCATCACTTCTCTCTGTGTCCTCCAGCAATGCAGCAGCCTACATACACAGTGGAAATTTGCTGACATCATCGTCCAACATCCACTTGCTTAAAGGAGCAAAGGGGTGGAAGACTAAGTGATAGAACAACAGAGAAGAGGAGGAAGAGGAGGAGGTAGAATAGGAAAGTGGAGGAATTGAAAATAAATAAATAAACACAGGGTGGGAGAGTGAAGAAAGCCTAAGCGAAGGAGGGTGATACAGAAGGAGGTAGAGGTTCTGAGACCGCAGGTGGAAAGGGAAAGGGAGGGTGTGAGAGAGTGTGAGAGAGAGAGAGAGAGAGAGAGGGGTTGGGCTGAGGACGCGCTGCAATCAGGGAGAGCACTGCAGCTCTCTCTCTCTCAGATTCCACCCATCCTTCTGCAGCCTCTCTCTCTTTTTCTCTCGCTCTCTCCCACACACACAAATACACTCAGCAGCAGAGCATCTCAGTAACACATCCTGCACTCATTTGCTGCCTCCTGAACTCCTGTCCTTCGTTTCTAACAAGTGCGTCAGAGACTGGGTAAGGATCAGCATGCCCGGGGATACACAAGGCTTGCTGGACACAGACGCAGAGCTACCAGGTAAGAAACACATGACGACATGAGGAGGAAGAGAATGTGTGCAGTATATAACATGAAAGAAGTGAGAGCTGGGATGATGGAGTGTTTGTGAAAGTATGTAGGTTTTTAGATCAATAAGTTACAGAGGGAAAGAAAGAGAAATAGGATAAGAGACTGAGGGGTGAAGAAAGTGTGAAGTGTTCTGAACAAAATAATAGAGAGAGAGAGAGAGAGAGAGAGAGAGAGAGATTGGGTTTGGCCGCACCCTGAAACAGCATCAGCATTGTCCCAAAAGAGATGCTGTAATACATCCAGAGCATGACACAGCATCACAGAGGACCCGTCAGATGAGAAATGAGTGGCCAGTGCAAATGCCTGCTCAAAAAATGCCATGGAAATAAATAATTCTGCTTGTCGGATAATAAAGACTTGGCCAAAACCGCATCAGTAATGTCTTTAATCGCTATTTCTATAGCATTGCATTATATTGTCGCTGCCATAATACAGCATAAAAGAGAAAGAACATCTTTATAATATACAGTAGTGCTGTGTATATTATGTAGTATAGCAAAGATTTAAAAATCTGTTGGGTTTTTTAACAGACTCGATTTATAATCTATATTATGCTTTTATTGTATATTATAAAATTACAGTCTAGACATTTATACTGATATATGAAAAATAAATACTGTATAGTCACATAACTACAACACAAGACCTGTGATGAGCCATACTTGTTTGTTTATCATCATGAGAGTCTCGTGTTGCAGTGAAAACAAGGAAGTGCCCTATGATAGCAGCCATACTTGATGTCAGATGCTAAAACGTCTTTACGAGTACCGGCGTGAGCGTGCGAGGCGAGGTGGCCTAAAAAAATAATCTCTCGTGCGCTAGAGTGTCGCCACTATCTTTAGTGTACTGAGCAAATTAGATGAGATGAGCAGCTAGTCCTCAGAGGAATCACGCAGGCTACAGAGTAACGCATAGCACTGAGACGAAGTTCTATATGACGATACGGTTTCAATAATCGATCGGAAATCGGTCGTTAGAAAAGAGCTGAACAGTTTTTTTCTATCCTATTCGTTCTCTCCATTGGGAATCCTTTCAGCTTCGTGTTGCATCCGAGTTAACGAGATATAATGTCAAATAATCGTATTACATTAAAAAGAAAAAAAAAGGAAATGTGGTTGCTTGAAAGGACCGTTTTAAAATTATAGACCATCCAGAGTGGATTTGGATTGACAAGTGCCACGTTAATGGATCTTAGCTGCTTTTGTTTGACCTTCTCCTAATCTAGTGTGTCCTATTACATCACACACTGAGTTCAAGACAGGTCTAACAGTAGAGACAAAGATAACCGGGAATGAATTTGGAAGCCATTTGTTGTAGTCTGCGTTGGGTACGAATGCTTTTTATTAAGCGTAACCATCCAAAAATGTTGCAAAAAAGTCATTGTGTCTCAACCAGCTACATTTAGGTGAATATAAGATGACATGGCCCTAATACTATTTTATTGTGTATTCTCTTTATTTATACATTGGGTTTTTTTTGTAATATTTATGGAATTTTCTGACCTGCAGATTCTATTCTATAAACCTAGTAGTCGTGTGTTTTTATTATTTATATAAATGCACCAAAGTTCAAATCGAAAGATTGTTTGTTGTGGAATCGGAACACAATTTAACTCTAGCATCATATGTTCATTCTCAGTGGTGTGCAAGGCTTATCATAAAAGAGCATCGGTAATATTTATTTCTCAGTATTGCTCAGCCGGGGCGACTCATTCGAAGTTTTGAAGGTTTAAAAGAAAACAACAAAGTTTATTTTAAGGATTCTTAAAGAGATTATATCTTGTTAACGTCTTATGGCGGATGGATGTAGGATTTCTGTCAAACCACCAAGCACATGAGACGCAAATAGTCAAGAAGAATACGCAGAATGGTTATCTTTCTAGGCGCGACAGTGACGGGCACGTCACGTCAAACTGAAATACCTCTTTAGATCTTTTAGCCTGCTCTGCTGACACATCTGGCACGTCACAAGCAAGGATGGTGAAATCACATGTGAAAAACAAAGTGTCGCAAAAGTATCCATATATAGGGGACTTTTACTGACAAAACGTTTAGATTAACGCTATTCCATTGTGAACAGACACACGTATAAACTAAGCCTTAAATATTTTGCAGGACATTTTGCTGAAAAGTGTTAATTTTCCTTGTGTATGGAAATTTTTTTGCCACTTCCTGGAACATTGTATTGATTAAGATGGATTATTCATGGAACTATCATCGTTTTTCTTAAAAATTTCTATGCGGAGAATCTTAAAGTAGATTAATCGCACATTATCTAATATAAATTCTAATTACACAAGAAAAGGGTTATGACTTTTGCTTATTCTGTTTGGTAATCGAAGGAAACAGCATGAAGTCAGTAGAGATGTTCAGACTTTGGGAGAAAAAAAATGAAAACACTAATTCAACTGATACTACAACTGAGATATTGATAAATATTAGAGTTTATACCTCCCACATCATTTCACTACCAGCTGTCACTTACTGTAGAGTATGTTGTTGAGTATACAGAAACAGTATTTTTTCAGGATGGTCTTAAAATGTTAATATACAACATAGATTTTTTATGTTGGCTTAGAAGAGCCAACATACTGTTTTCCTATTTTTCTTAGACAAAAATGTATCAAAGGTAACTCCTCCTAGGGCATTCGAGCCACATGCACCAAATTCAGATATGTCGTAGACCCTGGTCTGAAGTTTTCTAAGCAATCCACATACCAGTGTTCCCAGTATGGAAGCTCAAACTGGCCATTTTCCCCATAGACTCCCATTATAATAATTTTGTGGTTTATAACTCAGGCACCTTTTGAGCTACTTACACCAAACTTGGAAAGATACTTAAGTCCCAATTTGGAACTAAGTTTTGGCACCCCTCCGAAAATGATGTCACTTCCTGCCCCACCCCCAAAATAAGTTGAATCACAAAATTAACAGTACATGGACATGTGACGTATCAAAACACTCAGCACTATTAGGGGAATTGCCTCATGGGTATTCGGATGATGTCACGTGATGTCACGTGCAGCCCCGCCCCAAATTTAGATGTGTTCCAAAATTAACACAACTTCAGCATGTGATGTATCAAAACGCTCAGCATTATGCAAAAAAGCATCGGCCTTGACAACTACTTGCTTCATCAAGCCAACATCAAAGTTTGTCGCTACGAACTTTACAAATCTAGTTAATTCTTGTCTTTCTCCATGCTGTACTGTTATTAAGGATGTTTTCTGCATTTTCTCCCCAAATTGGTAACCTAGTAAAACATGACAGCTACCAACAAGGATGGGTAAAGGCTAACACGTGCTTCGTCCGAGTCAACCAACACGTTGCTGTTTATTCTGCGTCAAATGCTGTCTGTCTCTTCCAAATAAATGAGCTCACAGACAGCCATGTTGAGTGTTGCTGAGTGTCATGGTGATTCATTGGGCAGACAGCATATGTGCACTTATATAAATGTACAAGGAATTCAGTAGAAGGTAACCAGAATTATTGCCAACAGTGTTGTACAACTGAATTTGCATGTGAGGTTTTTCTTATGGGCTCTTGTTTTATTATATTTTTTATTTTTTACGGAGTGCATTTGTGAATGTGACTAAGCAAAAAATTTCAGATCGCTCAGTCACTTTAGCGCTGAAAGTCAGAGCATGCAGGTGCGAGAGGATTTTTTCGGAGGTGTGGGAACGGGGGTGAGCTAATGCTGACTCTAGGTATAATACAGTGCCTGCGGATAGACACGATAAGGATAGATAAGTAATTTTAAGTGCCTTATAATTTCTGCAGATTCTGTTTTGTAAACTGCAGGGGTTTGGTATGGAAGGGCATTGAAGAATGAGGAATGAGGTCATGCATACTGAGAGAAAGAAAGAGGGAAAGGATAGAGAGAGAGAGAGAGAGAGAGAGAGAGAGAGAGAGAGAGAGCTGCATCAGTTGGTGCACTCCATATCACAGAGTTGCACGCTGCAAACACATTTCACCATCTGTTTGTGTGGTTTTATGAAAGCAAGAGGTCTCTCTCTCTCTCTCTCTTTCTCTCTCTCTCTCTCTCTCTCTCTCTCTCGATGTGACAAGCATACACAAAATCTGGCAACAGCACTGCACTGTTTTTCATGCTACCCCTTAACAGTTGCTCCATGTGCCAGGTGTGACAGGATGATGTAATCATTTCGCATCATGACTAAGTACAACAAACCACCCACAGCAAAGCATACCAATACACATGGCGGCCTCACACACACACACATACACACAGACACACACACAGACACACAAACACACATAGGCTGGAAGAAAACGAAGTGCATTCTGAAAAATAGAAGTGGTTGTAAAGAAGAAGATGAAACAAGAACGAAGTAGATAGAAGCATTGAGGCAGGGTTGCCAGGTGTCAAATTTCCATCCCAAATACATCTCAATAATCACACAAATAGATTAACCCAAAAATGTTGGAGGTATATGACAGAACAATAAGATGTATTTCTGCAGTATGTGGCAGTATAAAAAACAAACGTATTTAAGTCCTTTATTTATTTGTTTTTATTTAAGTCAAACTTTTTCCTCTAGTTCTCTTGATGTCCGAACTTTCCTTATGTGATGAAAAAGCCACACATAACAAAACTGTGTACAGACTTTGATTCGCAATTCACATTAGCGTGTTAGAGTATAGCTCCCACTATAACAGAAATGGGATACGCTGTCTGCACTTTCACTTTCCCTTTGTTTGACATAGGCTATTTTTATATCATTTACATTATTCGGTTTTAAATGAGATCATAGCAACCTCTGATTATTTTTAAATTAGCCCAGAAAAATGTTGCCTGCAGACTTGTTCCAAAATCCAACCTAATTTTTGTAAAAACACCAACTCTAGCAACCTCACATGGAGATATTGCTCATATATATGCGTATCTGTATTTGTGTGCCACATAAATACTGCACATTTATCCAGGGATCTGGTTATTAATATATGCTGATTAATGCCATTGTGACAAATACCTGCCATCTGTACATCACAGTTTAAATAATCAGCCATTGTATTTGATCTGAAATTATGAAGGCCAATCGGTTTGTACATAAACAAGACATAAACCCTTTGTAGGAATGTTAGAATGACTTCACCAGATCTTAAGATAAACCTTTATGGGAGATTTTAAACTGTACTTCCCAAAACCATTATCAGAGGCTTGTATAATTTATGCCAAGGTGATTTGAAGCTGCGTTGGAGGCTTGTGGTAACTCATCACCTTACTACTGTGTGCCTACGTGTGTGTGCGCCTGCATGACTATTCTGCTGACAGTACATTTGTTTCCTCCTCTTACTGTCAGTGCTGTCAGAGTAAGTTTGCCTTGCAGGCAGAATAGGGAATTACGTCTATGAGATTGTTACTCAACAGGCATTCAAATTGCTGCTTATCACTATCTAACCAAAGCTCCTTACACCATCACTACCCTCTCTAGAGTGATAAGATAAGTCAAGTAGTCTTCTTTGGAAATTCTCTCTCCGAAGATGCTTGTGTGTAGCATAAAGGATAAAAGACACATCTGCATAAATGATCTGTTTTAAAGTGGACCAAAATTTTAAAAAAAAGAAAAGGATATCATGTTTGTCAGTGCTACTCAAATATTCAGCTTATGAAATAGTTACAAAATAAACAAACAAAAGGTTCTAAATTCATTGTTTGATAAAATTAGAGTTATGTTAAATTAGTTTGTATTAAAATAATTAAATTTGACTTTTTTGTAAAGACCAAAGTCATTTATTTATGATATTTTGGTTGACGAACGATAAGATTTAGTCATCAGAGTAGATTTCTACATTCATTCAAAACTGATGGATAGAATAAAAAGCTCAATAAGCCTACAGAATCTATGCAATTTACTTTTTTTTTAGTTTATTAAATGCTACCCAAACTACTCCAGCCAAACTGTGTCAGTGTCGATGACCTTTCCACGTCACATACTGAATATTTTATGTGACATTTTGATGCCGTTACTGAGTAGGCATTCATAAATGCGGCATCAGGAAGTGATGTACAACATCACAAGTAGTTCACCTAAAGGTCAATGTTGTCCCTTTATACAAAGAAATAGGTGATAGACCAATTAGAAAGATGGCATTCAAAGTTGTTGCTTATGTATTTCCTAAATTTCTTATCAACCTCTTTTTCAGATTTGTCCAGGCAAACCTCAAGCTCCACTGCTTCAACTCCAACTGACAGTGCCTCCAGCCCATCTCCGAGCACTCCACCCAAGCTTTCCCCACAATGTACCTCTCCATTTGGACCTCGCTTGGTCTTGTCTAAACCAAACCCTTCTACTCGACCTCAACCAGAGGGTGCCAGCTTTGAATCAGATGGGCGCACTGTAGGCCGACTAACAGGACGGTTTGGTAGAGCTGGATGCAGACGAGGGCCAGTGAAAATGGAGAGGATTAAAGTTCTAACTGGAGCTGAAGTGGAGAGTGACTACCAAGAACCTGAGTCCATGGATGCAAGGGTTGTTATGGGACAAGAAGCATTACTGAAAAACATGGAGACACAGATTGCGGTGCCTCCAGAAAAAAAGACGAGTAAAGAATCATCCAGTTCAGAACCCACAAATTCAGATACTTTGACCCTTCAAGTGGAGAGGCAGATTAGGGCAGAGGAGAAAATTAAACTTGATACTGGTCAAGAGATTGAAAAATCTGCTAAAGTTAAGACATTGACTCCAAACCCTGAACAAGAGAGAAGTTTAGATCAGCTACTTGAATGCCCAATTCTAGAAGTCAAATCAGCAGATACTGGGCTTACTGAAAGCAGCACCTTTTTCCCAGATGATGAAGGAGACATGCTGTCTCTATCTCAGGGTGAAGTGCCTTCCTTGTCATTCTCTGAGCCCTCCTATCCAGTTGATCCACAACGCATTGGTGTCCTTCCTGGACTGGACCCAGATCGTTATTACACAGCCCCTTCCACTCCAATTAAGATGGCTTATTGCTCACACCTTAAGCATCAGTGGCAACCGAGCAGTCCAAGCACAGTTCCTGGTTCACCAACAGATGAGTCTGATTTGTGCTCCCCTCCCACTTCTCCATCTGGATCCTATATTACTGCTGAAGGTGGCAGTTGTACCTCCTCTTATAATTCTGGCACTTCTCATTCCTGTTCACCTAATTTAACTGCTGAAGCTGAACTGCAGGAGGTCCCTGCCTGCTATGTGGGCTCTCTTTCTGAGATTGGGGATGAGCTGGGAGATGACAGACCTGTGGCTGATAGGGAACATTGTTTGTGTAAACCTGCCATGCCAGAATTGACTGAGAGTGAGGAACATGAGGAGGAAAGGATAAAGAAAGAGACTTGTAGGCCTGACTGGGTGACAGAGAGTGTTTCCCCACACAGGAGCAGCAGTGGAAGAACCACAGATTCAACACACGAGAAAGAAGGATCTGAGGCCACCTTAGTCCAGGAAGAAACTCCAAGAGCCACTGGTATTTCACAGCCTTTGGATGATCCAGATCAGGAGCTAGAACTGGACTTTAATGACTGTATTTCAGAGCACTTTGCCAGGCATGATGCCCCTCTTAGCCTTGAAGAGGATTTTCCTTTAGATCTGGCATGTTCTTCTCCCTTCAGTCACCAGCAGGCAGCAGCTTCAAACACTTTAGAGACAGGAAGTCTGACTCCTGCCACTTGTTCATCAGAGATTTCAGACACTGATAATAATAGCTTGTATAGTGAGATGGGCTCTTCTGCTCTGTTCTTTCATGGATGTTCGAGAGATGATGGACCTGGTGGCGAGGGGATGATTCCTGCATCAATGCTACCAGTCCATGCCAGCTTAATATTCCAAGCAGATTCAATGGAAATAACATTATTTCCTACAGACGATGAGCCAGAAAATGATGTTGATGCATATGCTGCTGGAGAGGAAGAAGGGGATGTGGATGAATATGATGATGAAGATGAGGATGTGGACTTAAATGATGACAGTGATTTGGAACAGCAAGTTGAAGCCATAAAGATTGGAGCAAGGGGAGTTGACGATCCAAATGACGAGGATACATCTGCCTCTTTCCTAAATTCACTTTCTGAGAACTCAATTAACGATGGAGTAGATGAATCATTTGCTTATCAGGATGATACAGAGGAGTCAATTGATTCCACCTCTTGTAATGGAGATGAAGACGACCATCTGTACAGCACAGAAAGACATGCTGAGCTGGCACAGCAATTTCCTCCACAAGAAGAGCATGTGCAGTCTATAAGCCATGCACGACCAGAATCCTCTGGAAGTGAGAGTGAAATGGAGATTTCCTCTGGATCCTCTGGGCCATCGAATGCATTAGTTCAGCAACATATGCCAGTTTGCACAGCACATGCTGAAGACATAAGCACACTCAATACAAAAGCAGAATGTGCAAAGAGACAAGATTCCTCAAGCGATATAAGGGAACAAAATCAAGAGAATCAACAGAGCGCAGATTCCAAAAATTCTGAAGACGCAGAAAATGCAAGCTGTGTGGTGTCTCAAGAAAGTGCCCATACAAAAATTCTAGGCTCAGGAAATCAGGCAAGCTCAGCAGAACTACATAAAGTATCAGAAACATACACTAAACCAGACCTTTGTGTGCTTGGTGCCACAGCAGCAGGCATAGATAATAAGATAGATATTCAGGATGATAAAGATCTAGATCAGAAAAATGGAAATAACTCTGATTTCATGAATACCTCACTCCATCTTGATGAGACTGCAACCAATGATCTCAACAAGGGAGTCCCTTTGTTGTTCTATCCTAAAGATGATTGTAGCCCCACAAACATACCAGTTTGTGCCTATCCCGAGCTGTCTGATGTACCAGATAACTTAATTCCTGCTGATATTTCCCCAATTGAACAGTCTCTTGACCAAGACAACCTGACTGAAAATCAACCCATTACAGAGGATATAAGTGTTGGCTCTCTAACTATGTCCTGTTCTACTTACAGCATGCTTGCCATCTCACCAAAGAAGGAGAACTCCCAAAGTAGCATAACAGAGAAAAGTGTTTCTTCTGAAGATTGGGCTCCAGAAGAGCCATGCTGTGACTTTAGGCCAGAGAATTTGCTTATGTGTGAGATAACTGGCTCACTGCACAATAAGGGCCTATCTGTAATTCCCAACATTTCTGCACCGTATAACATGATGGGTGATCTTGAGGATAACAACAGCTACTGTCTCTTGCCAGACAAGATGTCAAATAATGAAGCTGGAATGCTGGAGTCAAATTTGTCAACTTGGAAATCCATTGAGGACCTCTCAGAGGCAGGAGGGGGTGAGGATGATGCAAACAACCTCCAGAATCCAGACAATAATGCACTTATACAATGCCGTTCAGAAAATACACGGGAAACTACATGGAACAACCCTGAAAAAAGCTGTTCACCCAGTATGCCGGGTGCACAGTCAACATGTATACCATTAAATATCCTTTCACATGATGGGAAAGATGAGAAAGACCAAACCACAGACACAGATTTTAACATTCCTGAGGAACCCACTTCAAAAATATTCATAGATGAAAGCCCTGACATTTTGCCTAAACATGGAACAGAAGTCCTGGAATCAGCTCAAGAACAGGATAAAGCACTCGTTTTAGGTTCTAAAAATTTGTGCAAACAAAATGATCTCTGTCAGCCCAGATCAAATAAAATATCAGACAATCCAAGTGGCATACAAATTCATGAATCTTCTGAACAAATGTGCCTGGTAAATACTGATTCAACAGTCTCAGAAAACAACTTTGTATTTAAACTAGAAGGAGGTTCATTTGGAAACTTTGACCACAAAAAAGCAATGCGTCATTTTCCCTCCTCTGATAAGTCTCTGATACACAAAGAGATAGCTACCTGCTCTAATAAGGGGGTTACAACCGGGGCACGAAATACAGATACCAGGCAATTGCAGACTAACATAGCAAAAGATGAAAATCAGCTTAATTTGGGTAGTCATGTGGCGGTCAAACAAGTTGAACCAAAGAGTGGAAGTAGTACAATCGTATCTCTCAAGGAAAAGGAGGCCATTGAAACCTGTCCAAAAGAGAAGAACACTAATGTTTTAGAACTAAGCAAAGAGGAGATCGAAGTCTCAAAGAAATCACGTAACTCTGATGCAGAAACAGTAGAACTTAATACCACCATAGTAAACTGTGGTAGGAGAGAAACTGTTTCAGATAGCATGATACCAAAGGAACCTGTCACCTCTGACAACAGCAAAACTGCCCTGGAGAAAAAAGAAGACATCAGAAATAAAGAGAGTAAACCTAAGGCTAAAAAATCACAACCCTCTGCAAATCATACATTTTCTCAGAGTAACAAATATACTCCAGAAACTGAACAGCAAATACACACAAAAGATGCTAGTGGAGAGAAAGACACTCAACAAACATCAGTTCAAACTGTATTGCACTCTGCAGAATCCAGTTCAAGTTGCCTCGATAGACTCACCAAATTCAGAGAATCGACAGGATCTACTGACTCAAACTGTCTCAGCAATTCAGATCAGAAAGAGCCACTGCATCATGGTACCTTAGAAGGGCTGGAATCACACAAAAGCACACAAAATGTGAGTGATGATGTCAAGGCCTCCTCAGCTTTTGTAGAAGAAATTCCAGAACTCAGCAGACATCTCGCTTCTTCCTCATCCACAAATGTGTTGGAGGAGGACCTTCCTGCACCTATCCAAGAGTCCCAGTCTTCATTTAACAGTTCTCAAATACACAGTCTCCTCAGTCACAGAGAAAAAACACTAAATGATGGACAGCCTCAACCTGAATCACAGAGCTCTCTTCAAGTGGTAAATACAGAACAGCCAGATGTTGAGTCTGAGGAAGAATTATCCATCTCACTTCCAATACAGGATACACATCAAAATGTGAATGAGCAGTCAGGCTTGTCAAAGCAGTCAAACACTTGCAGACAAGAGAAACCCGAAGGTGTGTTGTATTTCAAATCACAGTTTCTGTGCTATTGTTTATTAAATGTACAACATCGGTATTGCGTAAAATACCGGTGAAAACTACTATTTTCACTACTGAAAATGAAACCTTGATGCATTTTTTTGGTTCTTTTAAGCAGTGGGCATGGTACACAGACCAGAATCACCTAAAAGCCCCCAAACCCAGCCCATTCGATGTATAGGACACAGAGATAGTAGTCCTGCTCACAGAAAATCAAGCTTGAGCAATGAAAGAGAGATATTACCATGCATCACCTCTGCGTTAAATTTCCCTGTGCAAGCAAGACAACATCCAACTGAAAAGCACACTGATCACCAGGATGGGTGTTCAACCAACTACAGAACTAAGGACTCTAAGGAAGTGGATCTCTCCTTAAAAAATACTAGTATGTCTTATTGAGTACTGTATGTTTATTGCATGAAGTCTCTCCTTGATGTCATTTTCTAAAAGCCTGCCATATTCAACCGTGTATGAGGCCCAAAAAATTTACTCTGTCTCTGTTTCTATGTTTGAATTACAAAGTCGGCTCATGTAACGAAACAGACAGTGACGGATCGATTCCTGAGCTGGAAGAAGCAAACAGAAGCCTGTTGAAAACTTCAGACCCACAAGTATGTAAATAACGGTGCTTGTAGTAGAGGAAAGCCATGTACTTTTAAAAAAATACAAACAGGATGTGTGTTACAAGAAATTTATGCAAGAGAATATCTAAATTTATCTGATACAATCTCTCTCAGATATCACATTCTACAGCGGATGAGTCAGTGAGCAAAACTAAGCAGAGTCGAAGTGAGAAAAAGGCACGAAAGGTATGTAACACTTTATCGATTCCAGCAGTTTAGAGCCTCGATTACAAATAGTGTCTTTCTTGCTCCTTCAGCAAGTGTTTCAGTGTTCAGTGTTTTCTTTCTTCTTGTGGGTTTGTAGGCTATGTCTAAGCTTGGCTTAAAACAGATCCATGGAGTTACACGGATTACGATCCGGAAGTCCAAGAATATCCTATTTGTAATTACCCGCCCAGATGTCTTCAAAAGTCCTGCATCAGATATCTACATAGTATTTGGGGAGGCCAAGGTTAGCATTTCCATAAACCTTTGATCTTTTTCGTGTTCAAGTGTATTCAACTAAAATTTGTGACGGTTTAATTACAGTACATTCCTTGTTTACAGAGGTCCAGATAAGCAACAACATGATGACAACATTTACATTATTAATGCTAAAATAAGTTTCTGATGTCTGGTCTACAGAGCTGCTTTCATTTAAATAATTTGATTTAAATGCAAGCGATTGGTTCAGTCACAGCAGAT